>JAODXP020001453.1:0-23628 GCA_027497455.2 Sardinella longiceps | reverse complement strand
CCTTGAGAAAGACCTAAAACTCAAATGGCATATAGTGTCACTCTCTGACTATTGGAGAGAAGGACTCATTCCTCGTGGACTTCGCCTACAAAAATTTCCCTCTACCCACAGTGAAGATGCGGAATTTAAATCACAGTGGGACGCGATCATTAAATAAATGTTAGGGGGACTTGATGTTGCTACTGATTCAGGAGGCCAAGGGAGCAAATACAGTCCCGTATCAGTGAAATTGAATCTTCGCTGACCACCGCATCAGAACAACAGATTCCTTTTCAACAAGCTATTAAAGAGGAGGTGGACAAACTAGAGACTACGATCAAGAGCCTTAAAGTGCGGAAGTTCAAGCGTGACAGAGCGGACTACGACAGGGGTCAAGTGTATCGTTGGAACCAACCGCACTCGCCCAGAGTCCACCAACAGACGTATCATCACCAATCTGAACGTCAACCACGCCCCCGCCAACCAAAGGTATCGTTCAACCTGACATCCAGTGACGATGAAGACCGCTCCTTTGGCTCTGATTCGGACCATTTTTTGGAGGAGGAATGGCCGAGACTTCAGACCAATCGGAAGGGCCAAAGAAGACGCGCCGTGGCCGCAGAGGCAGAAGGACACGACCGACCATCAACTCTGAGACAGCAACCGAGGAAGAGATATCCTCAGTGATCAACCTCTCAGGTATATCCCTTTCTAATGACCAATTGACTGTATTGTCCAAAGGTCTGTCCTTTGCACCCACCTACAACTCCAACCACTTTAGTACAAAAGTGGACTTATTCCGCTTTTATCGCAATTTACACCTTAAAGCATTCTATCATAAATCTGGACATACAAGACTCCCAGCCACATCTAACGGTGACAATGGTGGCATTGCACATGACAATACACCGGAGAGCTCTACCTCCCCTAACATCTCTAGCACTGTCTCAATGTTCAAACCCAAATCCTACTTTACTCCAGTGGTGTCGAATCCCTCTCTGGTTGCGTTCTGTAGAAAAGTGGACCATGAGGTTCAACATGTATTTGAGACACGGGCCAGACCTACCCAAAAGCCCAATCTAACTTTGAATGAACGAAAGGCGCTCACAGAACTTACGAACATGGACGGTATCATCATAAGACCTGCTGACAAGGGCGGGGCTGTAGTCGTTTTATCTAAAGAAATGTATGTTACTGAGGCAAAACGCCAATTACAAACAAGACACTATGAAAGACTGCATACTAATCCCTTGCCTGCACTGACTGTGACTTTTCACAATGTTTTGTCCCATGCTGAGAACGAGGGGTGGATAACGGCAAATGAGCGTAAATATATGACTATTGAATACCCTTCTTTTGCTACATTTTATTTACTTCCTAAGGTGCACAAACCCCCTTTTGATAACCCACCGGGACGTCCCATTATTTCTGGCAATGGTACCCTAACGGAACCGGCATCTAAATTTGTGGACTCAGTGATTAAACCTTTTGTTAGGACTCTCCCCTCTTTTATTGAGGATACTGTTGATGTGCTCAATAGCCTGTCTAGACTTGATAATGTTAAGTCACAATATCTCATCACGATGGATGTAGAGTCTTTATATACAAATATCGACCACAAAGAGGGTTTACATGCATTGAGACATTTTCTGGCTGAAAGAAATGACATAAAACCACCTTCACACTTTATTGTTGAGCTTACGGAGTTTATTATTTACAATAATGTTTTTGTGTTTACTGACGAGCTCTACAAACAGAAAATAGGTGTTCCTATGGGTTGCTGTTTCTCACCTAATTACGCGTGTCTATACTTGGGCCTATGGGAAAATCTACATGTCCTTAATCCTACCAACCCCTTTTATCATTGCATAACATGGTATGGTCGCTTTATTGATGACCTTCTGTTTGTGTTCAATGGCACTGAGACTCAAGTCAAGGGGTTTCACCAATATCTTAATTCTATCAACCCCAATATAAAATTGTCCCTTGAGTACTCAAAAAATACAATAGATTTCTTAGATCTCACCATTTCTATTGACCAAGAAGGTAGTCTACATACCACCATTTTTAGAAAAAAGACATCTCGCAATACTATCCTTAGAGCGGATTCCTTTCACCCTCCGCATCTTATTGATAATATTCCTTTCGGTCAATTCCAGCGGTTACGCCGCATATGCGATGATGAGGTGGAGTTTGAAAAACAGGCCAATGACATGACGGACCGCTTCATCAAGAGAGCCTATAAACCTTACACTATTACGCAAGCTCGTTCAAGAGCCCATAATTTGAATCGCTCTAACACTTTGATTAAAAAGGGCTGTAATAATAATAAAAATAAACAATCGCGTCCCTTTTTGTTACAAAATATAGTGCAGAGGCCAAACAGGTTACGCGCATTATCAAGGATAATTGGGCTATTATAAACTCGGACCCTGATCTGCAACAGATCTTTCCGGAACCCCCTCTAGTCTCATATAAAAGAGCTCCTACACTGCGCGATAAACTCGTACACAGCCATCTTCCTCCCGAAAGAAAAGAGAGTTGGCTTAAGAGACCAGTGGGAGTTTACCGTTGCATGAATTGCCCTCACTGCAATCATCTTATCCAGTCTAAAACGTTCATTGATTTTAAATCCAAAAAAGAATACAAAATAAAAGATTTCATAAATTGCAACACCACGTTTATAATTTACCGTTTGTCCTGCTCATGCCCTGGTGTGTTCTATGTAGGACGCACTAAAAGACGCTTACGCGACCGTCTTGCTGAGCATAAATATGCTATCCGTACTAGTAATGCTGATTACCAGATGGCCCAACATTTTGTACAGGCGCATAATAAAAATGACTCCTTGCTAAAAATTGAAGCTTTGGAACATATTAGGCCCTTAGAGAGGGCGGTGATTTGATCCGCAGGCTCAATCAACGTGAGACGTTTTGGATCCACCAACTAGGTGCGCTCAGATATCCAGGCCTCAATGAGGATATTGAGTTTAAATGTTATTTATGATCAACATCTGTGTATATTGTACTTATGACATTGTATATCTATGAATATTTGTGAATGGTTGAATATGGAGGGATAATGAGAATTGATCTTGTCATGCCTTAGACATTTATGTATATACATATACTTATGTTCTTGATTCCTTGTCTCGAACAACCCCCCCCCCCCCCTTCTCTGTTTTGAATGGGTGCCACTGATTGTATACTAATTGTACACCTGACCCAGGGGTGGGTTCAAACTTTCTTAACCTGTGTTCATTCTCTTTGTCTTTGCTTTGCCCTGATGAAGACCACATTGGTCGAAACATGTTGGCATTTTAAATATGAGTAGCCACATTTAATAAAGGCTTTTTAACTTTTTTCCATCCTTCCTAATACTCCTGAGTGCCTGGGACTTATTTCTTTTTTATCGTGAATTCCCTACCCCAAGAGCACCACCCTTGGACCTTTTTTCTACACCTGAGCGCCGAGTTGGCATCTCTCATTTTTACCCCAATGGTACCTGTTCAGATTTCTGCTCTATGTATTTTTCCACATCTTCCCAGGCCTTCTTTAGGGCTTCCACATTTGCTTTCTTCTTACTGTACACCCGGAACATCTCCTCACCAAAGGTGTCAGGAAGGAGGCGAGACACCTGGCAAGGCAAACACAACGTTGGTCATTTGACCCCAAGCTCAAAGAGAAAGATAGTTGAAGATCTAAAAAGAAGATTGGGAAAATGTTATTCCGGCTTCACAAATTAATGTTTACAAGTAAATCCATGTTTGGAAACAGCCCTAATCGGCTGAATATAACTGCTGAAAAATTAGACTTAATGTTAAATTGAGTCAATGGAAAATAAAATGAATTAATAAAAAATTAAAAATATACCTTCCCTCTTTTCCTGTTTGAAGGGGGACTTGGGATGTGTTTTTTACTGTAGAAATAAACATTTTCCAGTGGATTTTTAGTCTTCTTGCCATAGTTGACTGAGACCATCTTTGGGAAATTACAGATAGTAGTATTGGAACACAAAGTAACAGATATAGCCTACTACATAGGATTTTACACCCTTTTGGCTGGGGTTTTTGTTCTAAAGTATCTTTGCTCATACTATAACAAACTGACAGTGATAACTAACAGAAAAGGGTTTTGAAATTTATTGTAAAAATCATGTAAAAACCATGACTTCGGCTAACTATAAAGGAATTTGTAAGAAAAAGGGTTGTTCACATGTTGGTTATTTTTTACTCTACAGCCAGTGGAAAATTAGGGGATCATAATAAGTAGCATACCTGCTTAGACTACACCTTTTATGCCCCATCTATCCATAGCAAATTTTAAATTCTGTTTGTGAAATGTGACTCTTGTGGATCACCAATTACACAAGATCTTTTTCTTATCTTTATGATGAAATTTTGAAACATTCTTTTCAGCGAAATCCACACAGACCCACAAATAGCCTACCGATTCATACATACAGTGACTGCATTTACATGGACATTAATATTCCGACTATTGATCATATTCTGAATATGACCAATAGATTATAATTAGACCGTTTATATTCCATGCATCATTGAGTATTCTGATTAACAATGTACAGACAGTTCGTCAAAGTTCTGAAGAATCTTTTTCAACTATCGTTTAAGTTCCATCAGCGATTCTTCTCATCTGCGAATTCTAAAATGTGAATAATGTGATTAAAGCAGAGAGGATTCAAGCGGAGCTCAGTATTCCATGATCTTTGATTAAAGTGTTTACCTGACCAGAACGCAGCTCAATAATCAGAATATGATCGGTAGCCTATACTCCACCTACCTTATTCCGATTATGCTCATTCGGAATATGATCTTATTACCTCCGCCAAGGAGGTTTTGTTTTCGTGTTGGTTTGTCTGTTTGTTTGTCTATTTGTTTGACAGCAGGATAACTCGAAAAGTATTGCATGGACTTGGATGAAATTGTTGGACAATGTGTATATTGGGGCAAGCAAGAACTGATTCGATTTTGGCAGCGATCGGTGATCCAGAACATGATCTGGAATTTATATTGTGTCTGTGACCACATTGCCTTGGCGGAGGTCTGCGCTCTCTGAGCGCTTTTCTAGTTTGGGTTAAGGTGGTTAGAATATTGCATTTACATGACAAAATCATATTCAGAATATGGTCAAATTCCGAATAATATCAGATTATTAATGTCCATGTAGCCTAAACGCAGACATACCGCCACTAGATGGCGTTGTTCTAGTTTAGTAAAGATCATTAGCCTAGAAATTTACAAAAGAAAGAATGACAAGAATTGTCAGAAAAGAGTGGGGGTCTACAGCACTGTAGACCCCCAGTTATACCCACATCCACAACAATGTCATCTCGCTGAATTTTTGACTTCTCAAATTTGTTAACCAACGCTGTCACAAGCTCATCCTGTGTAACAGACAAAAGAATGTTTAATGCAAACTGTTTTGATGTATTAAAGTATTAATTTCGGTTTTGATTTGACATTAAGTATTGTTTTTGGATTGTTTACAGTACAGGGGTCAAGAATGACATTTTGACAAATTCTTCTGTTCAGAATATTTTCAGCTGTTTCTGGAGCACCCCTTCACCTCAACAACGGTAGTACAAAAATATCGCCACAAAAACGGCAGTGACAAAAATATCACCACAAAATATGACTTCTAGCAGGTTTAATAATTTTTGTCCAACAACATTGACAGCTAGGAAGTAATATGTGCCTCACAAGAAATCCAAATCAATACTCGAACCTGCTCCAGTAACAACCAAAAATTCTCAGAAAAGAAGCATTCATCAGAATTTCAATCTTAATCATTGTATTTCAACGCAAACAATCTGAAAATATGGCTAAATGTCAGATTGTTGAATATACTATCCGTTAAAATGTTGGTGTGGAAAATGTTGACTGCATATACTGTGGTTTCAAACCTTGGTGATAGCACCTGGGTGAGAAGGTGAGCTCTCGCCTATGTAGTGGTACAGCTCCCTGCTGGTGATTTTTTGGATGATTTCCTTTGCCTTCTTCAGGCGTGCATCATCACATTGCAAAATCTGGTCAAGGACTGAGTCTACAATGAGACAGGCAATAAAAGAAATATCCTGTCAACATTATACTATCCAGACAAGAGATAATAACAGTTGTGGAAGCTGCTATGATAAAGTGGTGTTTTTTGATGAGGTATATAAATATGGATCTAACTACTTGGTAAGTTGCACAGTTTTTGAGAAAAAAAAAAAAAACGTTTATGATTGTTTTAAGATAAAAACTGTGACAGGAACAATCATTAAAAATATTTGTGTTAACCATTCTAGTTCATCTTAGATACCCCAGAAAGGGGGTTAAACATGCTAAAAACTGGCATATACCTTCAGGGTAACTCTACTTGTACATACCTTTGAGTTTGGCATAGGCCTCCATGTCATTCATCGAGGTGGACAATTTGTATTGTTGGTTGTTGCTTCCCTTGATTGGAAAGTATTGATCTGCTTCTACAAAAGTCTCTGCTATCCTGGTAAACATAAAACATATCTTACTTGTAATCATCAAGATATTTTATTGTATTAGCTTAAATATGCAGTGGTGCAAATTGCAGACTGGATGTCAAATTTACATGTGTTCAATGAGATTGCAAACTGGATGTTGATAGGCTCTGCAGTGCAAAAGGTGTCTTGTGTAAAACATGTTGTATAGGTTGCCAGCCTCCTGTAACAAAATAATACATTAATCAAGATAGCAGGGACAGGATGTTCTGTATTTTTACAAAGAAATAAATACTTGCAGAAATACTTGACAAAACATTTGATTGAATGCTCCATGCCTTCTCTTTAAAGCAGATGTGTCGTTTTCCATCCTCAGCTTTATAGACTCGGATGAACTTCAGTAAGCGCTTATGGTCAAAGCTTGTGCCAATGCCAAGATGGTAGCAATCCCTGCAAACACATAAAGAGGGCAGTCAGTAAATAACCCAATATCAAAGAAAGGTGGTATTCCATATGCAGGCTATTCCACTTGTGTCTGCGATTATAGTTATAGTTATCATAAACAATTACAGAAGACATAATTCTACTGTTTTCTTGTGCTTTCTAGATGCTTCTAGGGCCTTTGACAGAATTAATCATGGCAAATTATATCACAAACTTCAACAGCGAGGTGCACCATCCTACCTGATAAGGATCCTGCAATACTGGTACACTAATCAAACAATGCAAATAAGATGGGGCGGGAGCATATCTACACCCTTCCATGTAACAAATGGGGTGAGACAGGGTGGCATCCTATCCCCTGTTCAATTCAATGTGTATATGGATGACCTATCCAATAATCTTAAGCAGTGTAAAACTGGGTGTATGGTGGGTGACAAGTTAATTAATCATCTCATTTATGCTGATGATCTGGTTATTATGGCCCCATATAGTGCTGGGCTTCAGCAATTGCTTAATGTGTGCTCCAGGTATGGACTCCTATTTGACATCAAGTTTAATCATAAAAAAGTGTCATTATAATTGTGAGAACTAAGGAGGACCAAAAGCAAAACTTCCCCTCGTTTTCTCTATCTAACAGCTCCCTTGATGTAGTGAGTAAAGTGCGGTATCTGGGTCACATCATCACTGATGACCTGTGTGATGATGATGATATCCAGCGTCAGTGCCGTAAATTATATGCACAAGCCAATATGTTGGCACGCAGGTTCCATATGTGCACAGATGATGTCAAGGTTAATCTCTTTAGAGCCTACTGCACACCTTTCTACACAGCACACTTATGGTGTAAATACCATACAGCCAAGCTGAAGAAGCTGCAGGTGGCATACAATGATGCCTTTAGGATTTTCCTTAAGCTCCCAAGATGGACAAGTGCAAGCACTTTATTTGTTAATTGTAGTGTCCCCACTTTTCATGCACTGCTCAGGAATTTTATGTATAGATTCATGGGTAGACTTGTTGGATCAAACAATGGTATACTATCTGCACTTTCTGATACCAGGCAGAGTGATACAAGATATTTCTCTGAATTGTGGCAGCACTGGTATAGATGTCTATATGTATCCTAATGATGTGGTGTTTGTGATGTACCTGTCTGTTTTTTATGTGTTTTTATGTCTTTTTTATGTATCGTATATGGAACATTTTGAGTCTGTAATAAAGTTTTCAATTCAATATAGGTAGTCTTACTGCTCTTTTTAATTGTATGCTGACACTGCCAGTGGCCAATAGGCTATGCTTTTGCACTGCCACCTGTCTATGTGTGCAGAGGTGTATGCATTGTCCATACTTTTTTATTGCCTGGTGAAAATTAGCTGTATAACCAACTCTGACATTGGACTTGCTCTGTAGCCTACATGGTCCCTGTTAAATAAACTAATAAATTTGGTCTACAGACTTTACAGAAGCTCAGATATGCCCTTAAACAGATCTGGGAGGGCAAGCCGTATCCGTCCTATCTTTAGCAGCATACCACAACATTGTCAAAGCACAAGGGCACCACACAATAACAACTGAAAGCATTTTTAGTTACAGAAATTACACAAAATGGGTGCCTGCCACATTATTATCTCACTTTGACTGTGATGTCTACACAACAAGTAGTCTGTAGACTGTAAACTTTTATTTCCATGAAAACGTGGCATCCTTTTTTATTTGATTTCATTTGATTTGATAACTTTATTTATACCCGGAGGTAGATTTGGTGTGGCAATTCTCAAAATATAACTTACAACATCATGCCTATTGGACATTAAGAGTACAACATACCACAACTCACAATGGACAATTACACTGCGTTCACACTACATCCATCCGTTGACGGACGACGGAGGAGGGGTCTGACGGAGGGGGGAGTCAATTCTCTCAATCCCAATTGGTTTGACGGATCCATCGCCAGCTAAAAAGTTGAAAATTAACTTTTTGACGGACGCAACGGAGCTGTTTTGACGGACGGACCCACAATGCATTTCGCAAAAACTCCATTCAAAGTCAATGGGATTCGTCAACGGACGGATGCAGTGTGAACGCCCTGTTAGGAACACAGACATTATGACACAACAGACAGGACAACCATATAGCCATTACACGGAGGCTACACTGGATGCATTGCGTTTGTGGCACATCCTAGAAGCCTACTTTTGACTTTTAACTGGCTACACTGGCTGCATACAGCTGCGTTAAGTCAAATGCAGAACAATATCGTTTGGGATGCAGTTTTCCAGCACAGTACACACAAAAACGAACAAACTTTTGCTTAACTTTAATGGTCAGTTTTAAGTTATAGTGTAGCCACCCCGTTAGACACAGACAACAGAAAGTGCATGGCCTTAGTATAAAGTATTAGTATTGTAAACTAAAACTAATTCCAACCAACCCATTTAAAAAATGGAGAGGGGGATCGCGCGCGGAGGAATCTCAGAGCCCTCTCGCGAGATCCTTTTGCTTTTCAGCGCTTCCTTGTGAACGTTGTTTTGCTAATCTTCAACCCAGCTAGTTCTAAGCTAATTCCCTCCCTCCGAGATTGCTGGCCATGAGCGCTGCGGCTTTAGAGGGTCTCGAAGACTACTCTCCCCCTCCGGATCCCCAGCTAGCTTTGCGTGTGGCCCAGTCTCCCACGGAGCTAGCTCCCGAACCCGACGGCGATGCGAATGACGTTCTGTCTATCCTCGTGGAGGCTAGCCTTAGTGATTGCTTCCTCGGTTCGACGCCAGCTGCATCCACTCAGCCCCTCCCTCCTAGCCCCGGGTTTCCTTGCTGATTTGAAGAAATCGTGGAATCACCCTTTTTCAGCTAGGGCTCCTCTTCAGGGCTGTGCTCCATTGTGCTCGACGGCGCCATTGACCACACGCTTCACTCCATGCCACATGTCGAGGAGGCGGTGGCTAATTATCTCTCCCCACCGGGTTCAGCGTGGTCCTCCACTCCCTCCCTCCCCTCGAAGCCGTATAGGACTACTGCTGCTCTTGTTGAGAAAGCCTACATCTGTGCTGCACAGAATGCTAGGGCTTTGAACACCGTTTCCCTGCTGCAAAGCTATTAAGAGGATCTTTTGAGAGATTTTTCACTGAGGCCCTCCCCACTGGCTGCCCATGAGCTGCGCAAGGCTAACGACCTGGCTTTGTTTGCCACACACTGTACTGTTCAGGTGATGTGCTCTCTGGTAGCCCTCACTCGCCACCTGTGGCTCAACCTCTCTCAGCTGGCTGACAAGGAGAGAAAGCAGCTTCTCGACTCACCCTCTCTGTGCCACTGGCCCCGCGGCCACAGAGAAGAAGCAACAGCAGCAGCCCTGACTCGCGAGCAGAGCTGTGTGTGCATTGGCGTTCTGTGAACAGGCGTTTAAAGCGCCTCCCCTTTCGCATGTTCACAGTGCATTCCATCGCCCTGAGCATTCCCCCGGGCGATTTTATGGCTACAATAGACCTGAAAGATGCCTATTTTCACGTGGCCGTGGTGGATAGGCACAGACGTTTTCTCCACTTCGCCTTCGGGGGCGTGGCCTACGAGTACATGGCCCTCCCTTTTCGACTTTTGCTCGCTCCTCGCTGTTTTACAAAGTGCGTGGACGCCGCGCTCCGCCCACTTCGCGAGCGCGGCATCAGAATCCTAAACTACCTAGACGACTGGTTACTCCTGGGCCACACCCCCAGCTGCTTTCCACCCACGTCGCTGCGGTGCTAGGTCACCTTCGTGCTCTGGGGTTTCAGGTGAACTTCCCCAAGTGTTCTCTGACCCCGGTGCAGGAAGTGGAATACTTAGGCTTAGTTCTGAACTCACGCACCATGAGAGCCACTCTCTCATGCAGGAGGCAGGGCGATATAATTTCCTGTCTGGCATCGTTTCGGCTAGGGGGCTCTGTCTCGGTGAGCAACGCCACTCCGCTGGGCCTCCTCTATCTCCGCCCCCTTCAGCATTGTCTGTCAAAGCTGCGCGTGACCTCTCAGGCCCACCCGGGCCGGAGGCTCACTGTCTCCCGCTCCATGTGGATGGCACTGGCCCACTGGAGGCAGCCGCGCACGCTCTCCAGGGGCTCAGCCCTCGGTGCGGTCGAGCACCGAAGAGTCCTGTCTACAGTTGTGTCCAAGCACGGCTGGGGGCCGTGTGTATGGGCCGCTCGGCGAGCGGTGTGTGGTCGTGTGCCACAGGGCGTCTCCACATCAACAAGCTGCTAGCGGTTTCCTGGCGCTGAAGAAGTTTCTTCCTCTCCTCAGGGGTGCTCACGTGCTGGTGAGGACAGACAACACTACTGTGGTGTCTTATATCAATCGGCAGGGAGGCCTACGGTCCGAGGGCCTCTGCCTCCTGGCCTCGAGGATTCTGATTTGGTCCTCAACTCGTTTCCTCTCTCTCAAGGCAGCTTATCTGCCGGGCGTGTCTCGTGATCTCCTGTCGAGGGGCCGCCCTCTTTCGACGAACTGTGTCTGAACCCGGCGGTGGTTCATCAGATATGGGCCAGGTTCGGCGAGGCCCAAGTGGACCTTTTTTGCCTCCAGAGAGAATGCTCAGTGTCCCCTGTGGTTCTCAATACACCCAGACGACCCCGCTCTGGGCATGGATGCTCTAGCTCACCTGTGGTCACGGGCCCTGCTCTATGCGTTTCCGCCCCTGCCTCTCCTGTGACAGGTGCTGCGCAGGATCAGATCGGGCTCGCACAGAGTGATCCTGGTAGCCCCCTACTGGTCGATGCAGGACTGGTTCTCAGATCTGGTCTCGCTGCTGGGGGGCCAGCTCTGGATGCTGCCTCAGTGCAGGGACCTCCTGAGCCAGATGGGGGGCTCGATATGACACCCAAGGCCGGAGGCCTGGAGACTGGTGGCTTGGCCCCCTGAACGGCGCCACCTGCTGGTCCAAGGTCTTCCCCTCTCAGTCATAGAGACCATCCAGAGCGCGAGGGCTCTGTCTACGCGGTCCCTCTACGCTCAAAAGTGTTTGAGTCATGGTGTGCCGATTGTGGCTGTGACCCTCTGTCCTGCCCCATCGGCTCAGTTTTGTCTTTTCTGCAACACATGCTCGACCAGGGTCGTTCTGCATCTACGCTTAAAGTCTACCTGGTGGCCTGTCACCGCCAGGTCGGCCTGTCACCTAGGCTGGGCTGGTGTGTCTCCTGGTTCTCACCCGCTGGCTTCGAGATTCATGAGGGGAGCCAGGCGGCTGCGCCCCCAGTTACAGTGTCGATTTTGAGCCTCTGGACTCTGTCAGTCTCAAGCTCTGGTCCTTGAAAACCGCGCTTCTGGTGGCGCTGACCTCAGTTAAGCGTGTAGGTGACCTTACAGCCCTCCTAGTCTCTCCTGCCTGCATGCATTTTGCAGTAGGGGACTCCAAGGTGGTCCTGCTTCCAAACCCCTTTTATCAGCCGAAGGTGTTTACCTCAGATCAGAACTCCAGGCTCATTGGGGTGCCAGCCCTGTCTCAGGCTGACTCTCATGAGCCCTGGATGCTTAAGTTATGCCCCATCAGGGCTCTGCGTGCGTATGTGCAGCGTACTAGTGCCATCAGATGCTCTGACCAGCTCTTTGTGTGTTATGGGGGTCAGGCCCTGGGGCGGGCTTTGTCCACGCAGAGGCTCTCTCACTGGTTGGTGGCCATAGGTCCGGCCTATGAGGCGGGGGGCGAGCCTCCGCCCTTAGGCATCAGGGCCCACTCCACTAGAGGAGTGGCGGCCTCGTGGGCTTTCTGGAAAGGGGTTCCAGTGCAGCAGATTTGTCAGAGTGCTTCCTGGGCCTCTGATAACACCTTTGTAAGGTTTTATGCCCTGGATGTCACTGAGTCGGGTGTAGCCTTGAGTGTGCTCTCTGCCTCTCAGCTGTGATTTGGCCTCGGCACCGCCTAGCAATGCGCTGATGTTTTTACTACAGGGCTCCTTGAGGCGCTGTTGTATGCGTTTCCAAGTGTTGGCGTCGAGCGTTCGACTGAAAGAGAACACCACGGTTACTTAGTCGTAACCTCGGTTCTCTGAGGGAGAATGCGAGACGACAACACAGTTGGCCTTAAGTCGCCTGTCCCTTTGGGCTGGCGAAAGAGGCAGGATGGGGGTCGCACAATGGTGTTATACTGGTGACTACGTCAGGATCTCGCTAGAGGACTCTGAGATTCCACCACGCGCGATCCCCCTTCCCCATTTTTTAAAAGGGTTGGTTTGAATAAGTTTCAGTTTACAAGCCTGAAATGTGACATTTCCAAGTGTTGGCGTCTCGCGTTCTCCCTCAGAGAACCGAGGATACCACTAAGTAACCGTGACGTTTTGTTGATTTCCCTGATCTTGTTCCTAAGAAATTGCCCTATCCATATTTGAAGGCCTATAGATATCCCACATAATCTTTTTTTTTACATTGTGATCTGTGTTTTTAAAGTGTTCCTTTTGTGCAATGTATTGTCTTCCTGTGTAAAAATATTTTTTTTCATTGTGAAAATACAAACTTATTGCAAATAAACCATAAATGTTTGTGTACACCCACCTGCTTGGATGTTGTTTATATCCACTCAAAAGGCCTGAACACTGACTTACCGTGCAAAGTAGTCCCATTTGTCCACATCAATGCCGGTCAGATCATTTGACACAATCTCATACAGGAAGTCCTTCTCCTACACAACACAGATTAACAAATAGGCTTTCACATGAGATTAATATTTAAAACTACAAATAGGGGCTTGAAAAGCCTTTATCTTCCCTAAATTGACATACCGTGGCATCAGGCTTTCCTTTGATCAGACTTGCAATGAATTTTAGACCATTTTCATCTATTCCATTCAGTTTCAATACTCCCTGCAGATGGTTTTTCTTTATCAGGTGTTCCAACATGGCAATTGAAGCATCTTCATGCTGCAACATAAGACACATGGACACACGCAGAGGAGACATTGGGGCGTTGGTGGCGCAGTTTGTAGAGGTGCCGTTCGGCAACTGTAGGGTTGCAGGTTTGAGTCCTGCTCCACCTGACCCCATTGAGATATCCTTGAGCAAGATACCGAACTCCAAATTGCTCCTGGTGCACAGGTTGGCACCTTGTATAGTATGCAGCATGCAAAAGGTTGAGAACCCCTGGTTTAGACCAATCTCTGAACTTGCCTGTAGTTCAGCAGCTTGTAGTTCAACAGCATAGGAATGCATTCGTTATTCTCCCCCCTACTTTCAAATTACCTTTACAAAATTGGTACATGACATTAACATCCATGATCTTGAGGACTTATTGCCACTACGATGTCAAAATAAATCGGAACAAGCCAGCGATACTACTGAACACGGAAGTGAAAGCGTGAGAACCAGGTGAGAGAATACGTCATAACCAAACGGAAACATGTTTCAATTGCATTGTTCCAGACTGTATGACAGTCAACAGTCGGCTTATTAGCCAGGCTAATAGACATACACACTCACGTACACAAGACAATGAAATTATAAAATACCATGTCAATAGTTGGCAGGAACCACTTGTGTTTCATTTACACATAACTGGATATGGATGTAAAAATGGGTATTTCTCCTCCTCTGTCTGAACAGTTCAGTTAGGATACAAAAATTCTGTAGCCAGAAATGTGGTCACACATCAAACAACAGGTCAGGCAACAAGAGATCTGAAAAACTAATGAGGAACCATCACGTCACAGTGTTAAAACTGTTTCCCCTATTAACAAGTGTCTAGAAGCGAACAAAAATTTCAGAAATGTTCACTTAGCCCAAAGTGTTCAAAAGGATTTATTCTCAGTGACTGAAACCTCCGTTTAAATGTAGGCTACAAAAAGAGGTGCAAGCACATAGATAAAAGTCCGTCCAGTTATGTGTAAATGAAGCATTAGATCCTTGGGATTTTCCGACTTTAATTTTAACACCAGCATGAATTGCTTACAGAAACGTTTTTATTTTAGAAAATGAACATTTGGAATGCAAAGCAATTACCCTATGTGGGTCCTACCTTCCATGTTGATTCTTTGTTTACCATTTTCATAAACAAATTATCATACAGGTGAGAGAATGGTCCATGTCCTGGAAAGAGCATAGGCCGTTATCAGATCTACTGTATTGATGACAGCTTGTTGTAACTCTGTAGTTGATTTCTTTTGTGGTTGTTCTCTAGGATCATTAGCCCAGAAATCTAGATACCCAGTATTACTAAGTAGTTTTACTCAGCCAGTACGTCTAGAATCGAGAACATAGGACTTGTGATTGGTCCGACATCTGTAGTGTTAACCAATCACAATGGTTTACTGTGTGTAGAGTACTGTGTGCACTGGGTAGTGCTTTGAATTTGCGTTGTCGTCTTGTTTGTTCCACTGATAGTGCCATCTTATTGCAGAGGCAGATTGGGATTTTGGATTTGCAAAATACAGATTGCCATGAACCAAATAATGACTGAAGCTTTGAACAGAACATCAATTTTTTTAACACCAAACTATGAGCATAAACCTGAAGTTGTTGGCTTTGTATGTTTTTTTTGTTTTTTTTTATTTGAAGGTGTCAAACCAACCAATTATGCATAACATAATGCATAATATCAGCCAATGAGAGCTTGACTTTGTCTACAAAAAATGTAAAAAAAAAAAAAAAAAAAAAGAACCAGGTTCAACCCTCTCGGATGAAGGAGCACAGCTACCTCTACCAGGAAAGTGCAGGTTTTTATTAACACCTGAGAACGATCCTTCGCATCCAATGGTCAGACATTATCAGCAACACCAAGAGGTGAGAGTCTGGCAGAGGACAAAGAGCTGCCCACAGAAGAGGAAATAAGGAAAACACAGGAGCTGGATAGGGCCATGTATAAATTGGGATAGGGCACACCCTACAGAAGCCTATACAAGCACCACCAGACAAGCCCTAACATGGAATCCACAGGGCAAGAGAAAAAGAGGGTACCCATTTTATGTTATACATTTAAACATATTGTCTGGATTATCAGGCCAGTGTAACATGTTGGATGATGATGATGATTATTTTTAATTCCAGAAGCCTTACCTAGGTCATGGCAGAGGCCAGCGATCTGGACACAGAGGATGTCTCGCTCTGATATCTTCTCGTCTCCTGGCTGCTTCTGGTCACAGAGATTGTCTCGCTCTGATATCTTCTCGTCTTCTGGCTGCTTCTGGTCACAGAGATTGTCTTGCTCTGATTTCTTCAAGTCTTCTAGCTGCCTTTCTTGGAGGGTTTTCACCAGTTGTCCGGCTAGATAAGCCACCCTGTTAAACAACAGAATGTGTGTGTGTGTGTAAGGCATATTATGCATTAATACAAGACCTTAAACAACATTATCAGACATGCACATAGCAAGCCATTCTGAGGCAGACAGAAGGGATTCTCTCTAAATGAGCCGAAGAGCCGAGACAAGACCAATCTTCAAATCTTCATTTTGATGTTCATTTTCTATTTCATCCTAGAAAAGTGCTAAAAATCTAACTCTCTAAAACTGATAGTTCCGGTCCTCAATTGTGATTGGTTGAATCGCGTTCCATCCCGTTGTAAATTCAGCATTAAGCATGGCCCCAACTAGAGTTTTAATCGGGCCTTAAAAGTTAGGCCCGACCTGGCCCGAGCCCGACAGGATTCTGCCCGAACTTGTTTGAACACGAATGAACTCGTTTTTTTCAAAGCCCAAACCCGTTTACAGCCCGTAAAAATTCCAATGCACGCACACAGCTCTCTTTCCAGAATGAGTCGTTAATACATTTTCCTAACAGAATTCATAGACTGTAGGCTTTAGGCCACTTGGAACAAATAAGTTTTTCTTGACAAATTAAAATAAATTCTAAATCAGGTATTTGGCAATTACAACATTGCCTACAACGAAACGTTAGGCCTACATAAAATTGAGATAGCCTAAACGAAAAAGGGTCTTGCTTGCGGCTGCCTCTCCACAATCACCAATAGGCTAAAAATATGTCTTTACAGAAAGGCTGACACACTTCTCAATCACCGTTTGTTTCACCTTTGCGGGGATGGGTTTTGATACTGTAGCAAACAATGTGATAGCAGGTTGTTGGGCACTCGTGGAAGGTGTTGAACAGTTTAGATCAGGGGTCGGCAACCCTAGGCACGCGTGCCGCAAGTGGCACGCCAAGGAATTTCCAGTGGCACGCGGACATTGCACTACCCTAATAATTTAATACATTAAAAATGTTCAGACATATGCTGAAATGTCATTTAGCCTACCTTAAAAATGACTACGCAGCAATAGCGCCCCCCCTCCCCATATTTATTTTTCACACGAGTGCCCCCTTCCACTCCTCCTAGACCGCAGAATATTTGTTCGTTTCTCAGAAGGATTGTGCTGTGTGCACTTTGTGTTTTGAAAGTGTTGTGTGTCGAACATACAATGTTAGACGTCATTACGAGACAAAGCGCGAAAAGACTTTCAAAAGATCAGGCAGATAGGAACGATACGATATTTCAGACACACAAGGGAGTTTAGGCTACTTCCAACCACATTGACACATATCTGCGAATACATGCGCCAGCTTCAGTCAGAGTTCGCAGAGCGCTTTGGGGACTTCTTGATCACGGACATGAAGTTGATTTGGCTCATGAAATTGATTTGGGCACATATGGAAATGCAGATGATTGAGTTGAAGAGCTCAACATTTTGGGTGAGCAAGTTGACAGAGCTACGTGTTCAATTAACTTACAGAACACATGGCAGGGTCAACATCGCCTACGCCTGCTGGGCATCTTTACCGAAAAGTTCAACTGTCTTCGCAATATCGCACTTACCCTGATATAGCCCGCCCATAATACGAATGTTCATCAGCAGTAGGCATATTATGGTCGGGCTATGTCAGGCTATATCGCACTGGCTTTTAATGTCAGTGTTCGGATCAACCTATGTGCGTGAACAGATACACATGAAGTAACGTTATGTCCTTTGCCCCTCCCGAAGTCGTCTGACAGCGGAAGCATGCGTCCAACTTAAAGAGACCAATTAGGCTACCAACCGCACATTTAAGGGGAAGACCAGGGATCACATTGACTATTAGGCCAAACATTTATTTTCTAACAAGGCAAGGCAGGTCTATTTCAAATTGGCAGGTTATTGTTAATTAAGTTACTTTAAGTTTTTTTTTTTCAATCTGTTATTATTCATCAGTTCCATTTTCAGTAGGCTCTGTGAATAACTGCTACTACTACTACTGTCAGATTTTGGATGTCAGGCCTACTTTGTGAATTTGTTGCCTATATGGTTGTTATCTAGTGGGAGAGAGAGAGAGGGAAACATGGATGTTCTAAATCCTTGAAGTCTGTGAGGATAAAACAGTGCAATTACATTTGCTAAATGCATTAAATGTCCATATCCATCTAAATCTGTCGCCAGTATTTAATTTCACGTAGTTAACGACACCGACTGGCACACTAACTAATATGAAAATTTCTAAATGGCACACCATGGCAAAAAGGTTGCCGACCCCTGGTTTAGATCATGCCTTATCAGCGATGAATTCCCTGTTGTTGTGCTGCCGTACTTTAACAGAATGTCGCATTTTTTGCATTTCACAATAACCCACTGGCTCATTTACCTCATCATGTACATGATCAAAACTATTCCACACCTCACACTTTGCCTTCTTTGATGGGGGAACTAAAATGTAATCGCCAGAGGCCAGCTTTTGATTTACTTCCTCAGCATCCATTTCCGCGATCTATCTCGTGCTCATCGAAATGCATCACCTGACCAGTCATTTACCTTGCAAGCCTGAGGCCGGCCCGAGCCCGAATAAAATGACTGAAATTAAGACTGAACCCGACCCAACCTGAGTGGGAGAGAGAGATGAAACTGAAATGACCTCGGGACGGACTCGAACTTGGGTTGCCGGATTTAAGGTATGATGCCGTAGCCCACTGAGCCACAGCACTCTGCATTCCTATTTTGAGTACGGCAGTCTTAAACTTGCCATTATTCCGTATGGAAATTAATGACCAACTAGGCCGGACACCCTCATATGACAAGAACATCATATGAAGTTTTAACAGAGTGTGAATTATTGAAAATGGTTTTGAAAAGATAGTTCTGTATTCCCCACACATTACTGAAAAGGGGGTTTTTAACCTTCAAGCATTTTTAATGCAAAAACATTTGGCTGTGGATATCTAAACATATCTAACCACCATTGATGGCAGGGCTGCCATCCTCAGTATTGCCAGTATTGCCCCGGCAATACTACTTTTCAATCTGGTATTGCCTGGCAATACTACTTTTTGGTGCAACATCGAGCTTCAAATCTCACATGAATCGCTAAAGTAATAGGATGATTCAAAAATACATATAATAACCTGTTAAAATGTACCAGAATGCAGGACAAAACATCTAACTATTGCAAAATGTCCTGGGGGAGTACCCCCAGGAGCCAAGAGCAAAGATCTTTACCCAAGAGAATGTTCAAAGCGGTTGTGGGCAGCACCAGGAAACACCATGTAGGCCGCTCCTAGTTGCTTGATGTTGCGCAACCTCTGGAACTCAGGAGTGTCGATGATGCGAATCAGCAGAGGAGGAATCTCAATGTGGCCGTGTATGGGGTCATTAAAAACCTGGAGAACAGAGGATTGGAGGTTAGGGGGTTATCTCTTTGAATCAAAACTCTATAATGCAGTCTTACAGTCTATCCAGTTCAAACCTTTTGGGCCCTGCAAGGCAAAAATATGAGCATAAATATGTGCAAAATTCATTCTCCTGAAAGGAAGACATGTTAAATATTTAGAAATTCGTGTTTCTTTTACATATTTACATTTATGCATTTATCCAAAATGACTTACAGATAGAAGATTAACATTTAAGACACACACACACACTGGACCTACTCTTCAGCGGCTCTTTACCTTGGGCTCATCTGAAATCTTCCACAGTCTTTGAATGCAGCGTTGGACCTCATAAGATGCCTCTCCTCTGCGTCAGACAAATTTATATTGTTTATCTATACATCTTATATGACTAGGTTAAGTAATTTCACATTGTTATTGGTGACTAACAGATTCTTAATAAAAAATAAAAAAAAAACACGTAAATATAGAAACATTGCCAGCTTTAATCACAAATGGAAGATGATGATTTGATGATTTGCATAATTAACTAAGCATAGCACAATACAATCTACCTTTAAGTTGAAATGTATCATTATAATTTTGTGAATTGTTCTTTTTTTAAAGCCTTTTCAACCAGTTGATTCACTATCTCTTGTAGGCTATAATAATCTGTAGGCTACTTACTGTATTTGTTTTTGTTGTAGGAGATCCTCAACTTTCTTCTCTAATTTCTTCACTTCCTCCTGCAGTGACTCCTTGGTAATTTTGGGCTCATTCAATTTCTTCTCAAAATCTGCAGAGGTTACATATGGGATTTATAGAACACTACAGCTGGATTTCTACATTACTTGTGGTTTTAAAAATTGAGCTTTCATTGGCCTCAGCTGAATCAGGCTAATTGACAGCATATTATAACCGACTGCTGCTATATTAGTGTGACCGCCTGGCTGACTCCCTGGAACACAGTTTGGACAGGGCTGGTCGATCAATTTTTTGCAAAATAACCAAAATGAAGACCATAGTACCCATACCTGACGCAATTTCAGTGGTACCTAGGTCTCAAGGAAAGGCAAAATTCAAACGCTCGTACACCCATGTGTTTTGTAGCACAACCTTAATAATCAAAAAATGACAAAAATCTGGATATGGGCAATTCCACGAAAAAGTAAACCTCACCTTAAAACTTCAAGTCTCACCTACACGGACATACAAATTCTTTCAGAAAACTTCCAATACAAAAAAGTATTGTCTCTATGTAAATATTCAACTAAGCAAGTTTCGAAAGGATATCGGTTTGTTAAATTTTTTACCCTATTCAGCTATAATGTAAGTCTATGGAGGGGCTTATAATGGGCAAAAGTGGGTGATAACAAACACAAAGCTGCTATATTATCAGTCATTTTTCATTGTTCTATTACTATTTCTCTCGTTACAAGTTAAAATCCACCATTCACAATTGTTTTATATCGTTTTGGAGGGTTTTTCCAGACGTCACGTCCATAACGTCACATCCATAACGCCATTTCTCCCAATGAAAACAAACTTTTTTACATTTACATTTGAAATTAAGTCTTTCTCTGTCTTTATTGAGGTGTCCTGTTTGGTATGAATGTAGTAATATTTACATTTCTCTAGAAATTTCACACACTTCACAGCAAAAACTACACTCTCTCAAAAGTTTGTCCGTTTTTCGTCACGTCCATAACGCAAATTGAAAGGCTCATATTCTTATGATGCAAATCATGATATTATTTTTTTCTGTTTGCCTGTATTCAGCCATGGAGTTTGCAGAAGAATATGAAAAAAAATTGTGAAATACTGCTAGGTTTGCGGAGGTTATGTGGCCTTTTGTTCATCAATAATGCACGAAAATGTCACGTCCATAACGCTGGAATTGCCCATATACAATGTACACTAGCGGTAGCAAAGAGTTTCGCTTAGCCAATATGTTGGCCACAAGGCGGTAGGACTTGTTATAGTGTATGGCTTGTTATAGTATAGCTTGTCAGGCTAACTGAAAGGGACAAATATTATGCAAATTGCTGTGTGATGGTCATGTTATGTCATGTTGGTCATGTTATGTCATGTTGGTCAAGTTATATACCACAGATGGTATATCTAGGCCTAATGGTTTACACAATAGACTTTAACTACAACAGATGGACATAAAACATCCAACAAAAAAAAGAAAATCTGAAAGAGTGGAGGGGTGTGTGTGTGTGTGTGTGTGGAGTGTTGTAGCCTACCTTTTAATATTTTTGCATCTGACTCATCGATTTTCCCGTCCACTCTTCCTTTTAAATACGTGCAAAATTCCTTGGAACTCCACGTGGGCCATTTGATTTGATGATCATCTGATGCTCCACTGGACTCTGGTGCTGCCATAATTAATTACACTGCTTGATGATAAGTAATAAAGTGTATTAGCAGAACTGCACGGTTCGATAAAAATGCTCCTTCTCAGGCACCTCTTCAACTCATTGTGTCTCTGGTGTTTATCGGTGGCATTTAAATGATGCTGTGAGTTATGGGTGTAGACCTGGGCATCACCTGGCAACCATATTTGCATGAATTGCCTCCTCTGAGGGTAATGTGTGGTGTAGCAATGCACAATGTTCTCATGGGATGGAGTTCATGCAAATACAGTTGCCAATTGATGCTCTTGTCTACATCAGAGAGAGGCTCTGGGAAGGAACATTGGCACCACTATTATAATCATCCCTTATAGATGGTTATTAAACAGCTAGTTCATTTGAAAGTTTTTTTTTCATTTCCATATCCAGTGAGATTTGTGTGCATTGTAAATAGGATGTAGTTTGTATGCTTTTCACATTCATGGCAACTAATGTCAACAGTACCACTAATTTTTTTTACTTTTTCAAAGGATTTTGGTGCCGCATTCATGCTTGCCAATCCTTATTGGGGTCATTGTTGAATCTTAGACTAGAGGTTTCCTGGCAGAAACCTATCAGCAAAAAATCATATATGCACAGATTTCACTGCACATACGATAGGGATAACGGCTGCCGAGGTGTCCAGATAAAGGGATATAAGGGAACTAGAAAAGTGCTCAGAGAGCGCAGACCTCCGCCAAGACAATGTGGTCACAGATGGTGTTCTGGATCACAGATGGCCACCAAAGAATCAGTTCTTACTTGGCCCAATACACACATTGTCCAAAATGTTTTATCCAAACAGTACTTTTTGAGTTATGTTGCACACACGCACACACACACACACACACACACACACACACACACACACACACACACACACACACACACACCAGTGATAACATAACCTCCTTGGTGAAGGTAATAATGGATGAGGTGGTAATGGAGAATGGCAATGCCAACACCTGTCAATTAGGTTACTTATTGGATGTCACAAATTGTCCATCAGCTGAGCTATGATAAAAATCAAGTCTTTATATTTTTGAAAGGAGGAACAGAAACTCAAGATTGTTATTCTGTTTGAGTTAAAGGGACTGAAGACAAAGGATATTGTTAAAAATCTTGGCATCATCATTGATAGCAATCTAAATTGTAAGTCATGTGAGGCATCTAAATCGGTTCTTCATCTGAAGAACATTCCACAATTAAGGAATCTCATTCCAGCAACAGACCTACAGTAAAAGCTAATCTATGCTTTAATCACAAGTAGAGTAGAATACAGTAATGCCCTTACAACTGCACTTCCTTAAAAAAAAAAAGCAACTACAAATCATTACAAAATGCAGCTGCTAGGGTATTAACTGAAATTAAAAGGAGTCAGTGCGGTATGGACAAAACTCACATATTTTACAGAAGATTATCGTATCATATGACTCACATATTTTACAGAAGATTATCGTATCATATGACTCACATATTTTACAGAAGATTATCGTATCATATGTTTGCATTCCTTGGTGAGCGCAGCGAGGTATGTTTGTTTGTTTATTTATTTATTCATAGTTTGTCGGATAATGTCTACGTAAATGTGCTCTCACCTGGCCACTCTAAATTGATTGCTGATTGGCTAAACCATACACGAACCAAACAATGTCTGCGTAAATGTGCCAGTGTATGTTAAATGTTTGTGGGAACTGAAATGTTTGTATGTCTTTGACACAGTCTTCATGGTCCTATAAGGTTTAAAGGTGATGCGACGAATGGACTAAAATAAAAGAA
>JAODXP020001452.1:17500-22404 GCA_027497455.2 Sardinella longiceps | reverse complement strand
AAGGGGAAATCCTGTCAATTTTCAACAAGAGCTCTATTGCTCAAGCTACTTGAGATTAGCCAATACTGAAGACGCAAGACATTTTGGTCCAACCATATAGGTTTCCTTGAACAGAGAATAAGCCCTGACCGTTAACCCAATGGGGCAAGTTTTCAAAACTGTGTTTACAGCATTTAAACATGCTCCAAATATCACCCCAAAAGTTATGCAACATCATCAGACACATTACAACACAGAACTGTATTGTATATGGCAACAAATGGCTGGAAAAGTGGTTAAAACTGTGAGCTTATGGAAGCAGCCCAATATTGTTTGTTTACAAAACGGTTTTGTAAACACTGCATAAAAACACAATTTTAAGCACTTTGTTAGACATTTGTAGTCATAAACACTACAGAGGTGTGTTGTAATGTGTCTGATGATGTTACATAGCTTTTGGGGTGACATTTGGTGCATGATTTGATGCTGAAAACTGTTTTGAAAACTTGCCCCATTGGGTGAACTGTCAGGGCTTACTCTCTGTTCAAGGAAACCTATATGGTTGGACTAAAATGTCTTGCGTCTTCAGTATTTGCTAATCTCTAGTAGCTTGAGCAATAGAGCTCTTGTTGAAATTTGACAGGATTTCCCCTTTAAGTTGACGAGTTTCAACAGCAGCGTAATGTTGCTGGACCTCTCGGGGGCTCTGTTTCTAATATACTGTATAATAATAATAATAATAATAATAATAAAATCCATGCCATCATCTTTGGAATGTATCAGTGCATGCTGTGAACGCAGGGAAATTCTGATTACTCCCGATGAGTAATTGTAAGAGCTTGGCTGCTTGAGATGGCTTGAGTCACCGAACCCTACCATTAAAACACGCTTAAGACTCTGTGTGTCATTTTCATTTAAACATGGCCATATTGCTACATCATAATCACCACACAGAGGGAGGGATTACTGTGGGCTCCAGCGCCAGAGCGGTGGCTGAGCAGGGCAGACAGCTGGTTGTTTGGCTGTTTCTATAATGTCTAATAACTGAATAGAGTCAGACCACGGCCATGCCAGATGGGGGTTCTGAATGAATGATACTGTCTGTGTGTGTGTGTGTGTGTGTGTGTGAGTGAGTGAGTGAGTGAGTGAGTGAGAGAGAGAGAGAGAGAGAGAGTGTGTGTTGTGTGTGTGTGTGTGTGTGTGTGTGTGCACACTGTGTGGGAACAATCTTATATCCCTCCATCACTGTTTATTGCCATCCTTCCCTCCTAATCTTTATGTCACCACTGTAGCACAAGAATGTCACTGTATTGCAAAGTATGTGCCATAATAAAACTGAACTATGTGTGTGTGCGCGTGTGTGTGTGTGCATGTGCGCACATCTCTCACTGTGTCTGTGTGTGTGTGTGTGTGCATGCACACATCTCTCTTTGTGTGTGTGAGTGTGTGTGTGTGTGTGAGTCTATTGCTCCGTAAGCTATCAGCTGTATCAATTGATTGTTGCTGTGCCTGGCTGTCAGTGTGTTCTCTACTCTTGTTACTCATGTGGTCTTCAGCACAGAGTGGTGGGCAGTGTCTCTTGTTACACAGACAGTTTGTTTTTAACCACCTTTCGAGCTCTGTGTGGGCCATTGTAGTCAGCACTTAACAGCCTGTGTGGTGCGGTGTTGTGGTGTCCCAGTGCTTGCATATAGCCTGAGCAGGGCACCTTGTCTAGGATGCTGCAGTGCGTTCAATACAAGAGGGCTCGCTTTGCTCCCTATCAATTAACCTCAGTGGAGGGCAAATCCCCCCCCCCACACACACACACACACACACAACCGCCTGAATTTGAACACAGCCTGTCTGCATAAACCACAGGACATGTAGGCTAGGTGCCCAACAGCCAAGCCAACTGCTGTTAAATTGAGGTTGTCAGAGAGGGCATTGTTTAGGCAAAAGGTTCATTTCAATACACATCCTTAATATGAGGTATTAATTAGACTTGTAAAATATCACTTCATTTTATTTCTGACAAAATACAATTGATTTTACTGTATTTAACCATCAGCGAACAAGGTACAATACTCAATTAAATTCTATGTCCCCTTTAAAGAGCCTAACTCGCTTTAAGACTGCTTTTAAAGAGAGGATCAAGGTGACCTTAGTCTGTATGAGATCCCGTTTACTCAGATAACCATAAAGAAGCACATTTATCCCTCTGGAAGTGTGAAGACAGAGAATTTCAAAAACTCCGGGCAAGGTGGAGATGTCGGTAGAACTCCGTCCTCAGACATTTGTGTGAACACCTACAGACGGAGTTTTAGCACCAAAGAGAATTGGAGCAAACTAGACTAGACAAGTCTAGTTAGAGATCTTAGTAGGGATAAGCATGTTTGCAGTCAGATTAAACAAGTCGGTGGAGCACCGGGTGTTTTTATAAAGTCTGAGAATTTAGGTTAAGGATTAGCATGTACTGTATGTTAGCACTCAAGCTAGACAAGTCTGTGGTGTTTTTTAATGAGTTTGAGGATCTAGATGGGGATATAGCATGTATGTTAGCACTCAAGCTAGACGAGTCTGTGGTGTTTTTTAATGAGTTTGAGGATCCAGGTGAGGAAATAGCATGTATGTTAGCACTCAAGCTAGACAAGTCTGTGGTGTTTTTTAATGAGTTTGAGGATCCAGGTGAGGAAATAGCATGTATGTTAGCACTCAAGCTAGACAAGTCTGTGGTGTTTTTTAATGAGTTTGAGGATCCAGGTGAGGAAATAGCATGTATGTTAGCAGTCAAGCTAGACAAGTCTGTGGTGTTTTTTAATGAGTTTGAGGATCCAGGTCAGGAAATAGCATGTATGTTAGCACTCAAGCTAGACGAGTCTGTGGTGTTTTTTCATGAGTTTGAGGATCCAGGTGAGGAAATAGCATGCATGTTAGCACTCAAGCTAGACGAGTCTGTGGTGTTTTTTCATGAGTTTGAGGATCCAGGTGAGGGATTAGGTTGTATGTTAGCGGCTCAAAGTCACCTTCCACCTTTTCTTTCTTTATCCTCATTCTGCTCTCAGATAAAACGCACTTGATGGTTGAACTGTCCACTGGGACTCCTGAGGCACTATCGCTAAGCGCTAATCCACTGACTGAGTTTAACCTCCACCTGTCTCCCTCTCCCGACCTCTCCCCACACACACACACACACACACACACACACACACACACACACACAGAGAGAAACACACACAGACACACAGAAACACACACACACACACACACACAGAAACACACACATACACACACACACACACACACACACACACACACACACACACACACACACACACACACACACACACACACATGCCGCGGCGTCCCCTGTCAGATAAGAGAGAGGCTTGTCTAGCGGGGTAGCTTTGGGAGTCACTCCTCATTGCCCCTGTGCAGTAATTACTTCTTTGGCTCTCTGGTGGCCTTGCATTTCATGATCTGAGATCTCAAACAGCTTCACTCACAACCTACCTATTGTCATGCTGCTGGCGTCGCGTCTGTATTTGGCCAAGCTATACTAACACCAACACAGAGCATTTTCACACTCATGAGCTTTCTCAGGAGTATTTTCTGTGAGGTAAAAATAGGTAGATGCTGGGGACAGTTTGTAGATGTGAAAAAGAGAAATGTCACGCACATTTCTCAGCATTTTGACACAGGTGCTGGATAGAGTCTAACGTATAAAGCACTAAAAAACAAAGATCTGCACACAAAACAAAACACTTTTTATGAGCTACAACAGCGTGGAACAAAGTATGGAAAGAAATGATTAGTGATTTGCGGTAATTATCCATTGACAGAATGTAATATGTAATTCCCCATGGCGATAATGAAGTATCGATGACTCTGGGAAAAAGCCAAGCAGGGTTTACTGGATTTGCTAGAATCCTCTCTTGCTTCTAGAATCATCTCTTGCTTCTAGAATTCTCTATCGCTTCCAGAATCCTCTATTGCTTCTGTTCGAAAGGGTCTGGAGAGGGGATGATACATGAGAAAAGATGAAAAGAAGTGTGGGATATGGATGGATGATGAAACGGAAGGATAGAGAAAGGCTGATGGAGAAGTGGAGGATAGAGAGAGGGTGATGGAGGAGTGGAGTGCAGAGAGAGTATGGTGGAGAAATGGAAGGATTGTGGAGGAGAGGAGGATAGAGAGAGGGAGATGGAGGAGTGGAAGATAGAGAGAGTATGGTGGAGAAGTGGAGGAGAGGAGGATAGAGAGAGGGTGATGGAGGAGTGGAGGATAGAGAGAATATGGTGGAGAAGTGGAGAGATTGTGGAGAAGAGGAGGATAGAGAGAGTATGGTGGAGGAGAGGAGGATAGAGAGAGGGTGATGGATGAGAGGGGGATAGAAGAAGGATTGTGGAGGAGGAAAAGGAGGAAGAGTAGGTGTAGGGAGGATAGCTGAGTTTAAGACAGACAGTGTCTGTAAGAAGCTCTCCAGAGGGCTGTCATCACACACACACACACACACTAATCCAACCTCTCTATATATCTCTCAACACAGACACACACATCCCTGCATACAGTAACACACACTAACTCACTAGTCTATCTCTCAAACACACACACACACACACACACACACACACACTCAACCACTTACTGTCAAAAACACAAGGCATAGTCACACATTCACACTCACTGAGCAGACTAGCCAAGCATCTACTCTATGCTGTTCATAAAATTAATCACATGTATTAAATAATGAGGCTATATTTCCAGCTATTATCTGTTATACAAGACAACGCAGATGGGCCGCAAATGGCCACGGATAGCGGCCGAAGATGTGATGACCTTGTCCTTGTCTGTTACAGTAGTAACACCCACTTAGGCCCTACTATAACTGTGATGTAAGTTTTTCTTTTGTCTCGGCTACTGAGCAACAACCCGGCGGCCATTTT
>JAODXP020001452.1:10000-15000 GCA_027497455.2 Sardinella longiceps | reverse complement strand
AATCACAGACACACACTATATTTCTCTCTCTTTTTCTCTGCCTCTTCTTCTGAATGTGCCATGTTGTGTTTTAATGTCAGACAGACAGATAAACCAAAACATGGTCTCCATGGTGGGCCTTTTGCGTTGCTATGGCACCTGACTGGAATTTCACGGCTGGATGTTACTAAATCTCTAAATCTATACTGAATGCCTCTCTCTCCTTCAGCCACGCTCTAGCACACACAACTTTGGTATTTCAATGCAATAAACAAGCATTTTTCTCTTTGAAGACCCTTTCTGGCATCAGCTATTTGTTCGGTTTATTCTTTGACTCGTCTTCACTTAAATTAGAATCAGGAAGCTTTTCATAGTAGTTGTTTAGTGTGTGTGTGTGTGTGTGTGTGTGTGTGTGTGTGTGTGTGTGTGTGTGTGTGTGTGTCCACTATCCTCGGGGCCTGAGGCTCCCTGCAGCTGTTGGAGGTAAAGAAACTGTTTTAGCAGAAAGAGAAACCAAACTCCAAACTTTGGCCAAAGTGTAGAATGAGTGAGCTCTGCAGCCAGGTTTGTTTCAGACCTCTCTCTCCCTCTCCTTTTCTCTGCATCTCTCCTTTTCTCTCCCTCTCCTTTTCTCTTCATATTTCTTTTTCTCTCTCTCTCCTTGTCTCTTGCTGTTGCTATTTCTCTTCTTTCCTTCTCTCTCTCTCCTGTTCTTTGCCAGTAGTGCCCACACTGATAGCTCCCAACCCTCTATTCAATGTGAGTCCCTCCTCATGAGTGGAGCCAGAGGAGCATTCCATGGATCACAATAGTAAAAACCACCCTAATGCTTAAACTGAGTGACTGCACTTATTGGGAATGATCCCCAATCCAGAATACATCAAGCCATTTTTTCTCCTCCGATACTGTTGCCTCTCTTACATCCCCCTTTCTGCTCTTCCTCTTTCTCTCTTCCTTCAGGCCTTTTTTCTTTCTTTCTCCCTCTCTCTTTTGTTTTGTGTATGAGAATCTCAGTGAGAGTGGAGCTATAAGCACAGGCTCAGCTCTCCAAGAGTACAGTTATCAGAGCTGTAATACCCAAGCTGAGAGATTGATCTCACCAGTTGAGAGAGAGAGAGAGAGAGAGAGAGAGAGAGAGAGAGAGAGATAAAGCATAAGGGAGAGAGAAAGTGAGAGAGAGAGCATAAGGGAGAGAGAGAGAGAACATGAGGGAGAGAGAGAGAGAGAGAGAGATAAAGCATCAGGGAGAGAGAAAGTGAGAGAGAGAGAGCATAAGGGAGAGAGAGTGTGAGAGAGGTTGAGAAAAAGAGAGAGAACATGAGGGAGAGAGAGAGAGAGCATGAGGGAGAGAGAGAGACAGATTAAGAGAGAGAGAGAGTAACCTTGGGCACACCACATCTCTGCACTGCACCGTCCCAATTGTGCACCGCCCCACACCACCCCACCGCCCCACCTCATCTCACCCCCCCCCCCCCCACTTCCACCCCACCCCAGCCTCACCTCACTCCACCCCCACACTCAAATACCAACCCCAGGCCTCTCTCTCTCTCTCTCTCTCTCTCTCTCTCTCTCTCTCTCTCTCTCTCTCTCTCTGCCCACTCATCCTGCCCAGCTTGTGGATGCTGTACTTGCTTCCATTGCGCCTGAGGGGGGAGAATAATACAGGTCATATCTCAGGTGGCCTTACATTGAACAAGAGAGAGACAGAGAGAGAGAGAGAGAGAGAGAGAGAGAGAGAGAGAGAGAGAGAGAGAGAACTATACAAGGAGATAGAGAGAAAAAGAGAGAGTGGAGGGATGAGGGAGAGGAAAAAAGACAGAGATACCGGAGAGAGAAAAAGACAGAAATATATATAGACAGGGAGAGAGAGACAGAGAGAGGATCGGAGAGGGAGAGAAAATAGATAGAGTACAAAAAAAAGGTCCACTAGAACTTTACCATGCACCCTCAAAAGGATTGTTTGACAAGAGGTGACTCTAAAATGGAAATTCAAACATCAGAGGGAACCTGCGTGGGGATGTCTGTGAAGGCACTACTTGTACAAGTTTGCCAAACGCTCCAGTAGGTGAGATTATTCCTGTGGTTTAATGTTCCCAGATAGCAGCTCTAATAGTCATCCAGCCCCAAACGCCTCTAAGCACACAAACTACTGAGCATCTTTGCTAAGAAACTAGAAAACAAAAACAACAATAAAACAAATCTTGTCTAGCTATAACAGGACATGTTTGATAGTCTCAACGGGGTGTTTCAGGCCCAGAGATGATCAGAGATGGCGTGTAAAGAGTTGGTTTGTCTGTCTTTTCACCATTATTAGGTGATTTTCTCTTATATTGATGGCACACAATGCTCACTCACTGCGGTAGGTTACCTCAGCGTTGTGCATTGAGTCTCACAGCATTGGATGCAGGAGATCATTCTTGATGTTATTTTTGTTGTTTTGTTTTTGTGGCCTTAGATCTGAGCATTAGCCTAATGCATTCAATCCACTTTAGTTGCTAGGCGACCACATGGAGACTAACGAGCTACTAGAAGCCATTGGATGACTTAATGGATGTGAAACGGATGGAGCAAAAGCAGAGCTAAAGACATGGGAAATCAGGTAGAGAGAGAGAGAGAGAGAGAGAGAGAGAGAGAGAGAGAGAGAGAGAGATAACACACACACACACACACACTCTCGCTCTTCTCCTGCACTTATAGAATACCCTTGCACTCCATCATCTCCAGCCAGTTTCTTGTTAGCAAATCACACTCTTAATAACGTAATTTTTTTTTTCAACTGTGTAAGTGGCTTTGGATAAAAGCATACGCTACTTTTAATGCACAAATGTAAATGTGTTGAAGCCGTCGTCTTTTAAGAGCAAATCAATCACTCACAATAACTTTGGGAAGAGAGATCTAGACAAAAACCTAAGAGCCGCAACAACCACAACATTTTTATATCAACATTCAAAATAATAAAATAAATCAAAAATACTGCAGCTATCTTCCCCACAACTTCCCTGCAGCTAACATCCCCACAGCTTTGCCAGTTCAGGGGAAAAACCTGACAAAAATCAACTCAGAGTCGGAGGATTGGATTCTGCACAATTGGTTGCTGTGTGTGTTCTGTTCGTAGACTAAAACCTAAGAACCACAACCACCACAACCACAATATTCATATATCAACACTCACAAAATAATAAGATAAATAAATAATATTGCAGCTAACTTCACCACAGCTTTTCCAGTTCAGGACAAAAACCTGACAAAAATCAACTCGGAGTCGGGTGACTGGATTCTGCGTCTGTGTTCTGTTTATAGACTAAAACCTAAGAACCACAATCACCACATCGATCATTTAAAGAAAAATAAAATAATGAAATATTTAAAAAAAAAAAAAAAAATACTGCAGCTAACTTCCTCACAGCTTTGCCGGTTCAGGACAAAAACCTGACAAAAATCAACTCGGAGTCGGAGGACTGGACTCAATTTACACAATTGGTTGTCGCGTGTGTTCTGTTCTGTTCTGTTCTATTCAAAAGATGTTATTCACACCGAGAGCGAGTTCATGTCAGACAGACAGATGAATCCCACTGGCCACTACTGGTCACCCAGTGAAATGTGGGAGTGTTAATTAGAATAGAATATGCAGGATCTGTCTGACCCATTAGGGCCTGAGAGAGAAACCAGTCTACTGGAACTGAGCCGGCCCAATTAGTGACCAGAGTTAGCGGAGAGAAGAGGAGGAGAGAAGAGAAGAGGAGAGGAGAAGAGGAGAGTAGCAGAGAGGAGTGGACAGGAGAGGAGTGGAGGGGAAAGGAGAAGAGAGGAGGGGAGAGGAGAGAGGAGAGGAGGAGAGAAGAGGAGAGAAGAGAGGAGTGGAGGAGGGGAAAGGAGAAGAGAGGAGGGGAGAGGAGAGAGGAGAGGAGGAGAGAAGAGGAGAGAAGAGAGGAGTGGAGGAGGGGAAAAGAGAAGAGAGGAGGGGAGAGGAGAGAGGAGAGGAACAAAGAGGAGGAGAGGAGGAGTGGAGGAAGGGAGCGGAGGAGAGGAGAGGAGCGCTCTTCTTGAGAAGAAAGCTGACTGCACACTAATGCAAATCCCAAATGTCACAGATGCTCGTGCTAATAGACGGCAACAATGAAAGTCCCTTCCTAATTATATGTCCAGAAATGTGTGTGTGTGTGTGTGTATGTGTGTGTGTTTTCACAGTTAAAGGTTTAAGCAGCTCGGTGGCTAAAAAAATGTAGTTATACTATTTTACTTTTAAGCAGACTGTTTTCAGAGAAAATACATGTATATCATTTTTTTAAAATCTTTTCTTTTTCCTGTTTATACACAAACTTCAAAAAGCTGTTAGATAATATAGTATATGTTTTGCAGAGCTATAAAGTTTTTGAGTTTAGAATTGTTTTGATGTTTACTTCTTAAGGAAGAGTTTTTGTTATTGTTATTATTCATGACCAAGCTGCATCGGCAGGTTTTCAAAAAGAAGGAACAAACCAAAAAGACACTGCTGCATTTTTCTTTTCTTTTCTTTTCTTTTTTTGAAGGAATTTGTTTGTAGAGTTCCTGACATGACTCTAGGCCGGAATATTTCACCCTCTATCCATCTGTTTAAAAAGACTAAGAGAAAACACTCCTCCTTCGTTCCTCTGCGAGCAAGAGAGAGCGAGAGAGTGCAACTCTTAGCAGAGGCAGTGGCGTATAGCAAGGTCAACGTGTATATTACCAAAGGTCAGGGCTGATTGAACACTGCTGTCCTGCCTGAAACAATGGCCCTCTGGACGCGTCCTCCTCATAATTAATTGGGCTGCTCCGGCACAGCTAAATGAGTGTGGACAGCGTTTTGTCAGCGAGAGGCCAGAGGGGCAGGCATTTGACCAGCCGCTTGGGCCCCTAGCCAGATCCAGAGGAGGGTGGGGGAGGAAGAGGAAGCTGTCAGGGGGGTGTAAGGGAGCTGCTCCGACTCCCAGCTCAACAGAGCACCAGCACCGAGTCCTTGAGCTTCTGTACGTCCACAGCAGCCTGTCCTGCCTGCCAAG
>JAODXP020001452.1:0-5000 GCA_027497455.2 Sardinella longiceps | reverse complement strand
TTTAACACTAACTTCCATGTGTATTCTGTTCATTTGTTTTATTTGTGTGTGCTGTTGGTTTATTCTTAAAAAGGAAATACAGCCTCATTTGGCAAGCATTATCTTAGAGAAACGGCATCATTCATCCACCCTACACATTGGCTTTAATTATCCTCTCTCGAATGTGCTTTGAAGACCAATTTCAGAAAACAGCCTCTCCATTGCCTGAGCCTCCTCTGAAGCAGGGAGCAGCGCCACAGCCGTGCGCCATGTCAACCGGGAGGGGAGAGGGACAAGCTCTCCTCTAGACTGGAAAGTTAATAAGACTTGTTTGATCTCTGCCTGCCTGCCTGACTGGTGCACAGCTTAGCTTTGCCATGGCATTTTTTGGTCCCTTAGGTTACAAGACGCTTTGAAAGGAAACAAAGGTTACCCATGTTCCACTTCTGTACACTGAGAACAAAAAAAAAAGAAAAGAAAAGAAAAGAAGGATGTCTTTGCCACGCAAGTCAAGCGTTTCAACCCTGCAGCTTGACACGTGGAGAGCCATCTTTGATTCCCGCTCTAATATGCACAGGGCACTGGTTGCCCGGGCGATAGGAGGATTTGCATAGCTTAATATCACACACAAGGGCCGGCCGGCCGGCAGGCCAATCAACACACTCCCACAGTCAGCAGCGACTGTTAAGCAGCACAAATAAGTTGATCCTGTGAGGCTCAATCCTCAGATGCCTCATTAAACGGCGCTTTAATCCATAGGACTGAACGGCAGACTGATGCCATTCACATTTGACCATGGCGCTGCAGGAATGGCAAATTACTACAGCTGTGACTAAACACGTCACGGGGCACGGAGATTAAAGCATGGGAACTGATGAAACGAAACGAAACAAAACCAAACAATGTAACGTCAGAAAGAGACTTATTTACGGTGCCTTACAATTATATCAACAAAAGTATTCTAAAAGTATCTAGTAACTATATAGTACAGTATATAATGTTTGCTAATGCAATTTGTAAATAACTATACTAATAAAAACAGATCTATAAAAATACACTCTACTGAACAGTATATGTAGTGTCCAGTTTTCACTGTCAACACGACACAGAGTAGTAAACTTGCTAGATCTAAACTTAGTGCTCAGAGACTGACTATTATAGCGTATGCTGGCAGAATGGATTGTGTTTTGTTGATGCTACACAAACTGATCCCGCAGTTGAGCATGGTACTGCAACTATCTCCTTTCACTGGCAGCACAACAAAAGCTGCCTCAGCCATGATGCTCTTGTCCTTCCCTCCACAGCCAGAGTCAAGCAGTCGTGTTCTCTCTAACAGCTCTCTTAGTCAGGAGGGAATTCGTCCAAAGTCAGGAAGATCGTGCACTTCTGGACAAGTTTTTGATTTTTGGCAGGGTGTTAGATACAGGTATAAGGTTTTCAAAAATCAATGGATACAAGTTGGGGTGACCCCCTAGTGGCTGGTATTCATACAATCCAAAATGGCCCCCAACGGAAAAAGAAAAGACTATATCTAGGTTTCCTTTAGTCTTAAATTGTTGTATAATGTCATATTTCTACTTTGTTTGACACAAGGAATTCAATTTGGATATATTCCTCTCATTTTAGATAAAATTTTATATTAAATCTATTATCATAGTCATCTTTAGCTAAAATAAACTGTCAATGTCTGTAAAAAGGTCAAACAAAAGGTAGCAGGAGGCAACAGATCATTATAACACCTTCCAATTGCATGCCAAGTTTTGTGATATTCCGCTCATTGATTTACGACATTTTATACCAACTGGCCAGCAGGTGGCCGGACATTTTTCTGCAATATCTAAAAAACCATAGGGCCTAGGGGGACCACATTTTTATATGCTTGTCTTCAGGGGCCATGTAAACCTATCCCATGATCACCCATTCCATGTATAGCGCCACCTGGTTAAAAATTAAACAGCTATCTCTGGCTGACATGGTCAAAACTACACAAAGTAAGGCGTGTCAAAATGCATGCCAAGTTTCGTGTTGGCATGTTGGCAGGAGCTGGTCACTAGATAGTGACTCGATCCCACCCAATATGGCTACAAAAAGTTTGAAAGGAAAAAAACCCTGGAGTGATGGAGGAAGATGACTCATAGGCGGCCCACATGGTAACGGACCTTGCAACGTAAACAACAGCTCTGGTAGGACACAAGCTACAAAGCTGCATATGTATCTGGAAAAAGATAACATCAGAGAAGAGTCTCAAGATCCATCAAGTTAGGAAAAAAAGGGTCGAATCTTGTGGCCAAAATCTTGTCAGAAAAATGAGTGGGGAACCATCAATATAGACATAGTCCTCCTGGAGGGGCTGAAAGGTGGTGTAGAGAAGAAGCTGGACAAGATTGGAGAGGTCATCTACAGCTATGGGGCAAAGAGATTTGGGGTGAAAAGTGAGCGCCGTAAGGTACTGAAGGAACCAGCTCATTCCAAGTCCAGAAGGCAAAGAGAGATTGAAAGGCTGGTGAAGAAAAGAAGGTGCCTGAGAAAACAGTGGAAGAATGCAGCAGAAGTGGAGAGGAAAGGACATGAGGCACTGTAAGGTGACATTAAGCAGCGTCCCTCAACGCTTAGAAGAGCTGAATGCTTGAGAAAGCAACACAAGAAGGAGAGAACGAGGAGTGCCTTCTACAGAGATCCCTACAAGTTTGTGAAAGCCCTCTTCGTCAAGGAGAAATCTGGGACCCTCAAAGCTACCTTCAAAGACCTTCTCCGATAACCAGAGGCACATGCCAGCCAGCATTCCGGGTGACATGCCACCAATCCAACCAGCTGAACACCAGATGGAAACAAGGGCCCCTACATAGAGCAAAGATAACATCAGAGCACAGTAAAGCGGGCAAGAGCATCATCAGCCCCTGGGCCCAATGGCGTTTCATATAGAATCCATATAAGAATACGCCGGGAGTATTGAGGTACCTCTGGAAGCTGATGAGAGTGGGAAAAATGAGTTATACCAAGGCATGGTGAAAGGCGGGAGGGATCCTGATTCCCAAAGAGAAGAATTCCTCAACCATTGACCAATTCCATCAGATCAGTCTCCTGAATGTGGAAGGAAAGATATTCTTCAGTAGTGTGGCTCAGAGGCTCTCAGCTTTCCTACAGAAGAACAACTTTGTTGACAGCTCAAAGCACAAAGCAGGGATAAGTGGATTCTCAGGCTGTCTGGAACACACGAATGTTATCTGGCACCAGATACAGACGACGAGGATGGAGAAGAAAGACCTGCATGTGGTCTTCCTAGATCTCGCCAATGCCTTCGGATCTGTGCCGCATGAGATGTTGTGGACAGTGTTCAACTTCTTCCAAGTCCCAAGAGGGCATCACAAGGCTGGTCAAAGCCTACTTCCAGGACCTTCAGTTTTGTGTCACAGCACAGGCTAGCACAACTGCCTGACAGCACCTCGAGGTTGGCATTATGGTGGGCTGCACCATTTCCCCACTTGCATTTACCATGGCGATGGAGCTCATCATCCGGGCATCACGATGGGTGGTTGGAGGAAAGCAGTTGAAGAATGCGCTGCGTCTTCCTCCAATACGAACTTACATGGATGGCATGACAACAATAACAACAACACCTGCATGCACCAAACGCCTACTGGATAAACTCCAGAATAACATTCAAGGGGCACGGATGGTGATCAAACTCAGCAAATCCCGACGCATCTCTATTGTCAAAGGCCAGCTTGCTAATGAAAGGTTCCACATCAACAACAAGCCAATACCAACAGTTAAGCCTGTCTAAAGTCTTGGCCACTGGTACAGCGCAAAGCTCAAAGATGGACCTTAAAGAGGTGGACTATTCCTTTAAAGCAAGGACATCACTAAATTGGAAGGATAGAGGGACTTAACCCCTTGGGTCTATGGAGTGTGAATAAATTCATAGACCTGTGGTTTGATCGCCTGGGAGTACCCATTCTCCTTTACGTGCTCCATTTAATTTCACTCTGCAAAGCAGCATGGTGACCATGGTTGATTTTCTTGCCTGCTTTTAGGTAGCCTGGCCTGCCCTCCCAGTGACATAACACCTTCAGGCAGCGTTGCTTCTCACTGGTCTAGCCAGCTACAATCTACACAGGGTTTCTGAGCTCCTGAAAGATCGGGACATCTACTTTGTCGAGAATCAATCAACTGTGCAGCTCCAATGGCCCTCGTTAGAGACGTATTCTAGGCAGTGACGTTACTCAGTCCTGTTACTCAAGCAGTTCCCTTCGTGTCACATACGTCAGAGGAAAGAGTGGTTTAAGCTTCAGCACAGCTTTTTCTGACATCGACCAGTAGCAAACTGAGGCATTTGAGGGAGGCCTCCAGTTTTGACCATGTCAGACAAGAATACCCATTAACACCGATTACAATACCTTACTTTGGGTTTTCATTTTAAACTTGGTGGCGCTATACATGGACTGGGTGATCATGGGATAGGTTTACACGGCCCCTGAAGACAAGCATATAAAAAATGTGGTCCTCCTCGGCCCTACGGTTCTTAAGATATTTGCAGAAAAATGTCCGGCCACCTGCTGGCCAGCTGGTGTAAAATGTCATAAATCAATTTACTGTATGGCACCTCCATGGGCAGAATATCACAAAACTTGGCATGCATTCGGAAGGAGTCAGAATGATCCGACACCTCCAATTCTATGTGTCTTTTTCACAGATATTGACACTTTATTTTAGCTAAAGATGACAATAGATGACAAAAGATGATAATAGATTTAATTTTTTTTTTTTCTAAAATGAGAAGAACATATCAGAAGTGGATTCCTTGTGTCAAACAAATGAGAAAATGATATAATACACCAATTTAAACCTATATACAGCCTTTTCTTGTATGCATACCAGCCATTTTGGATTGTATGCATACCAGCCACTAGGGGGTCACCCCAACTTGTATCCATTGATTTTTGAAATCCTTAGGCCTATACCTAACACCCTGCCAAAAATCAAAAACTTGTCCAGAAGTGCACGATCTTCGCAAATTCCCT
>JAODXP020001451.1:0-22677 GCA_027497455.2 Sardinella longiceps | reverse complement strand
TGTGTGTGTGGAGCCTAACTCTAACCATAACCCTTCCTTGTTTTCAGAGCACCAACAGGCCTGTCAATCACAGATACAAGCATTTCGATTGGTTGTATGAGAGACTTCTGGAGAAGTTTGGCTCCGTAGTGCCAATCCCATCCCTCCCTGACAAGCAGGTGACAGGTAAGCTTGTTGGTAGGGTACACAGGATTGAATAAAACACACACACACACACTTCCACTGTCTTGTCATAGAATGCGACTTTTAGTTGAATAAAAGTTGATCTTGCTTTGACTACATCACCAATATCACCTTAAACATTTCATATCCTCTGCCCATATGTCTAACGCATCCATTTCGCTCTCTTTGTTTCTCTCTCTCCCTCTCTCTCTCTCTCTCTCTCTCTCTCTCTCTCTCTCTCTCTCTCTCGTCTCTCTCTCTGTCTCTCTCTCTCTCTCTCTGTCTCTCTCTTTCTCTGTCCCCCTCTCTCAGGGCGTTTTGAGGAGGAGTTTATTAAGATGAGGATGGAGAGGTTGCAAGGCTGGATGTGCCGTATGTGTCGACACCCCATCGTCTCCAACAGCGAAGTCTTCCAGCTCTTTATCTCCTACAAGGACGAGAAGGTACAGAGAGAGAGAGAGAGACCCTACTCTATGTTGCATGCTTTGCACCTTGTTGTATTCTATATTGTACATGCTGCTCTTGCCATATTGTAACTTTAACAGTCATGCCAATAAAATTCCATGAATTGAAGAGAGACAGGGAGAGAGAGGATGCAAAGTGCAAAGCCAAAAGATAATTGATTTGAATTATACATTTGAGGAGAATGATTAATTGCAAAATATTCATTGTATTTGACCTCCTTTTCTCTCCTCTCCTACTTTCCTTTCCTTTCCTTTCCTTCTCCTCTTCTCTCCCTCTCTTTCTTTCCTTTCCTTTCTTTTCTTCTCCTCTTCTCTCTTCTCTCCTCTCTTTCTCTCCTCCTCGTCTCCTCAGGATTGGAAGATGGGGAAGAGGAAAGCTGAGAAGGACGAGACGGTGGGCGCTATGATCTTCTCCACCATCGACCCAGAGGGTCTGCCAGAGCTCAACCCCATCGACGTGTGAGTGACCCTCTCTCTACTGGAATAGCACGCCGCTCATTCATCCGTTAGTTCTCAAACAAACACACACGGAGGCCTGTTGATTTAAGTTCAGGAATTCACAGTCATGCTGTAGTCTCGCACCAGCCCATTCCAATCTCATCATTAGAGTGAAGAGGTGTTAGGAAATGCACTGGCTGAAAACAAGTCTAAATTGAAATATCAACTCACACTTACAACTTAGAAAAGATGAAGATGTGCAATATGTCCAAAGCAGTGGCGGCTGCTGGTTTTTCAGATAGGGAAGCTCAGATTGCGCGATCGGTATTTTTTCTTTTTTTTCCATTTAAACTATTTAATTCTGTTTTTAATGTCATGGGCTGTCACATTTGTCAGGTTTATTTTTTTCTATTGAAATATGCATAATTTAATTGTAGTAATTTAATTGCATTTGAATGACAACATACACTATATAGTGGCTTAAACTATTTAAATTCAGATGCAAAACCCTCCCAAGTCAATTTGCAATGAATTACCAGAAATAATTCCCTAATAATTGCTTTAAACATGCTTTATTATTGGAGCCATATTATAGGGTTCTCTTTTTCAAGAGGTTAAAATAATGTCTGACCTCAAAACACACATCTGTAAAGTACCATGACTCTGTTTTGGTCCCCTTCTCTTGTCTCATTCATGATGAGCTGCTACGTTCTCATTTCAGAGCTGGCCGTAGTAACCATAGCAACATTTGTTTACAGATCTCTTGCCTGAAAATTTGGCTAATCACTATCAGACGAAGATTAGCTATCTTTGCTAGCTCTATTAAGTAGTGACAGAGGCAAGAATCACTGATGAAAATCAAAAGTCACTTGTGAGTTCGTGTGTACATCAATCAATGAACTAAATAATAGAGAATAAAATCATGGACATGGGCAAAGTATTATTAATAACGATAACACAGACAAAGAGAGTAAATTTGTTGTTGGTACAGGCTCAACATTGCTTAGCTTGTCTATTAGCCGGTAGCCTTCCAAACAGGAACAGTGTGAGAGAGACAGAATGCCAATCAAAGAGGTCCAAGTATCTTGTCAAATCATGAAACGGAAGCGAGTTGTCCGAGCCCGCCCTCTCCCATTGACCCCCAGTGAAACAGAGCTTCCCTGGAAATGACGTATTTTGCGTATTTTTGCCGAATTAGCCAATAAACGCCGGGTAGCGTTGTCCATGGCCGGGGTAACGTTGTCAATGGCCCTCTATGGAGCTGGACAGCAGGTTGTCAATGGGATTCTAATGGCAAAACTTTCGTGAGTTTAGAGACCCGAAATTACATTTCTGAACAACGAAATCGAAACAGTTTGAAACGGTGTTGATATTAATAGACAATAGAAGTGACTGACACACGTTTAGCATGTTTTATTAATAGTATGTACGTTTTTTTGGAGAAATTTTAGGGGAAGCTGAGGTTCCCTTGCTGTCTTATGATAGCCGCCTCTGGTCCAAAGCGCCTTTTCAGTTTTTGAACATTTTCTGCATTGTCTAGATTTCTATAAAGCAAGTTATAGCATAGTCACTTATTGTGTGTGTGTGTGTGTGTGTGTGTGTGTGTGTGTGTGTGTGTGTGTGTGTGTGTGTGTGTGTGTGCAGAGAACAGAAGTGTGAGCTGTTCAGCAGATTTACTAAAGCGATGGATGATGGGGTGAAGGACCTTCTGACAGTGGGAAATGAACACTGGAAGAGATGTACAGGACGTGAGTAAACAACAAACAAACTAATTAACTCATAAAACATAGTATAAAGTGTATATAAACAAATAAAGTTAATATATACATAAAGTATATATAAACAAATATTTAGAAACAAACTGTGTCACCATGTAAACAGCAGTGGGATACGGCACACCAGTCAGCATAACCTAGAATTGTCTTATTGCTAATTACATCAGGGAAATAAGAGTGTGTCTGTGTGTCTGTGTGTGTGTTTGATCTTGCTTCTGTTATGCATCCAGCCCTGCCCAAAGAGTACCAGCGGATTGGAAAGGCCTTCCAGAACCTCTCCTCAGTCTTCACCAGCAGTGGATATGAAGGTACATCACACACACACACACACACACACACACACACACACACACACACACACACACACACACACACACACACACACACAGTCGTAGGGCCCTGATAATCTCCCCTGTAAGTTTATGTACTTCTCACACACACACACACACACACACACACACACACACACACACACACACACACAGTCGTAGGGCCCTGATAAAGTCCCCTGTAAATGTATGTTTCATGTCTTACTAATCTGTGTGTGTATGTGTGTGTGTGCGCACATGCTTGTTTTTAGGTGAGGCCACTCTGACAGATGCGCTGACAGAAGCAGGAAAGACATATGAGGAGATTGGTCAGATGGTGGCTGAGCAGGTAAGATGAGACGGTCTCACGTTATAGCACCCCCTACAGACAGGAATTACATTCACACCTTTACACACTCAGTAACGGTGCAGACATTGACGCTCTGGATAGTCCTACTCTGGATAGTCCTACTCTGGATATCAGCTCAAAGTTCAGCTGGAGTTTGAGATCTGTTGTGTGTTGCTATGGTCACGGCCACCTGTTTACTTTCATTTCAACTGTGAGATAACATCCATGTCCGAGTTATAAAAGGGGGAAAATAAATGTAGATTACTTGCGGTCCAATCATTGTCAACTTGATAACTATATCTTGTCATAAAAAGTGGAATTTCCCTGTAACAGCTTATAATAACAACTGTTATTACTGCTTTGTTTGGTGTGTAAGCCGTTCCCTAGAGGAGCATACCTCTGGTAAGCATATGGCAGCATCTCAGTACATGATGTCTCTGCGGTCTAGAATGAGATTCTAGCCATGCCCTTCTTTCATCATTATAGATCAGAGACATTTTAGAAAAAATGAAAATGAAGCATATTTCATTGCATTTTATCATCTATCTTCATGACGTCTAGCATCCTTTGGAGTGTAGTATCATAGTGCTCAATGCTCATAGACTGTGTTAGGACCCTGTGTAGCCCCTGCCCAGCAGGGATGAGAGATGCATACCCCACATGATTTAATTGTTAACAAGCTTATCAGTAATAGACTATTAGTAATGTTAATGGTAATAGATGGTTAATTACTAGTCTATTAGACTATTAATTGACCATTTAGCTTCTAGTGTTAAGGCAGGAAGGATGCCCATATCTCTCCCAATCCCAGCCATTCCTTACAGGAGAGCTCATTAACTACAGTTTTTTTTTTCTTTCTTCCATTTTTCATATTTTGTGTTTTTATCTGTGTGTGTGTCTGTGTCTGTGTGTCTGTGTGTCTGAGCTATGTATGATGAAATCTTTCTGTGTTATTACTCATCAGCCCAAGAAAGACCTGCACTTCCTCATGGAGACCAACAACGAGTACAAGGGCATGCTGGGATGCTTTCCAGACACGATTGGTGTCCACAAGGTACTCTATACAATAGACTGCATGGAAATAACAAAGTACACCAGGCTAACCACTATAATGAGGTACACTATGGCAGCATCTCAGCATATGATATATGCTGCCTATCAGCCTAACCCTATGGGGAACACAATCCATAGCTACATTATCCATACTGTGAACAATATGGGGTACTATGCACCAATCAGGAGAGAGGATTAGATAAAACTGATTCTGATGCACTCATGTTGCAAATACCATACAAATTTTAAACATACATCTACTCACTCCGTGTGTGTGTGTGTGTGTGTGTGTGTGTGTGTGTGTGCTGTGTGTGCGTGTGTGTGTGTGTGTGTGTGTGTGTGTGTGTCAGGCTGCCATTGACAAGGTGAAAGATGCGGATCGACTGGTGGCAACCAGCAAGATCACACCTGGCGATAAAGTCAACATGGCCAAGGGAACGAGCGTCATGTCATACGCATTACAAGGTAATTATGTCATAATGCATTTAAAGGTACAAGCCACAGCGATCCATTCTACACACTATAAAGGCCTTACATCACAAGGTACCAAGTGTGATTTTTATATCCCAGAGAGATTTTACAAGATTCTAGTTTTACAAGGGAGGCTGTAGGCTTAACAAGTTTTACACGAGAGCAGCATGCAGGACACTTCACACGTGTGTGTGCGTGTGTGTGTGTGTGTGTGTGTGTGTGTGTGTGTGTGTGTGTGTGTGTGTGTGAGTGTGTGTGAGTGTGAGTGAGAGAGATAGAGAGAGAGAGAGAAGTGAGGCGGGGTGCGGTTGTGGATTGAAGTTTCATGTTCTGGGAACAAAGATCAGTTACCAAAAGTTTCAGTGAGCCTCATAGCATGCTGGTTAAATGCCACTCTCATATTTAACCAGAACTAAGTGAGAAAAAGCAGAAACACTGAATCTGAATACCTCCTGAACTTTTGTTTGTCTTGAAACACTCCTGCGGTTTCACTGGCAGCAGCAACTCCAGTCTCTAAACACTCCTAACCTACTGTTTCTTTTCCTTTCACAGCCGAGATGAATCATTTCCATAGCAACCGTATCTATGACTACAACCGTGTAATGAGGCTGTACCTGGAGGAACAGATCAAGTTCTATGAAACGGTAAGATTGTACCACTCAACCACTGGGCAACATAGATTAGTTAATAATAATTATAGATTCAGGGTTCCTACGGGTCAGGGAATTTCTGGAATATCAGGGAATTTCAATAAAAGCTGTTCCAGACAGGGAATGTCAGGGAATTTGATAATTTTGCTTGCAACGTCAGGGAATGTCAGGGAATGTGTGGTTATGTATAACCACACATCCTTCTATCTTGTTTCTCAATATTTTTCAATTTAACTGGAATAAATCTACACTCTGATTGGCTGATTCATGCAATTTAAGTGAAAGAAGTGCACTCAAGGCAGGACATTAGGACTAGTTTATCCATTTTAAAAGGTCTTTTCTGCACGACACCCAATCATTTCTTTTACCGGAGGTCATGGAAATTCTGCTTTTTGATCAGGGAAGGTCATTGAAAAATCAGGGAAATTTAAATCTCATCTGGAGCAGGAACCCTGTAGATTATAACACTGAACAACAAGGCAGACGAGATTAATTTCTAATATAGATTATATTTGATTATTGAGAAAATAAGATTAGATGTTAAGGAAGCAATAAACCATGAGATGTTATGGGTTGTACTGGTTTTACCATGGTTAAGGGTAGCCGTTAGCCGCCATGGTCAAGCTGTGTCTTGCGTCAGGATTGAAGAGTGAGTTTTGAAGAAGGATTATTGTAAAGGAGATTCTTGTATTGTCATTCCTCATTCATTCCTCTTGTGTTCCTTTAGATTGCGGAGAAGCTCAAACACGCCCACAGCCAGTTTACCGCCATGTGAGATCACCATGACAACCAAGACACCACAGCACTAAACACCTCTCATCCTCTCTTTTTTTTTTCCTTCTCTCCTTTTTTTATATATCATTCTTTCTCTTATTTGCTTGCTTCTGACTCTTAACAATCCCTTCGCCACTTTCTCTGTCAAAGGCGCCAAATCAGGTTTTTATATACTGTAAATACACACACACAGAGATCCAAAAGCCTAAACTCTTTACACTGACGATGAAGTGTGTGTGTGTGTTGTGTGTCTGTGTGTGTGTGTGTGTGTGTGTGTGTGTGCGTGTGTGTCGTGTGTGTCGTGTGTGTGTGAGTGAGTGTACTGTGTGTGTGTGTGTGTGTGTGTGTGTGTGTGTGTGTGTGTGTGTGTGTGTGTGTGTTTGGGTGGGAGCACAGTGACCAATGAAGGAAGCTACTGCAGGAAAATCAGCCAATAAACCAATGACCCTTAGCATTAAGTCCGGGGGCACTTAGACTTGGCCACTTTACTTTAGTAGCCTATCGGTCACTCTCAGCATCGTCATCAGTGGTCACCTGTAGTAGCCAATGGCCACTGCTGTCCTGTAGCGGTCGATGGTCACCTGTAGTTGCCATTGGCCATCGCTCTTCTGGGGTAAATGCTGTGGTGTGACATAGAGCATTATTCCCCATCAGCCAATGAGATGATGGCACACATGTTCTCTAGGACCTACTTCAGCCAATCACCGGCTCTGGTTTACTCTCAGCCAATGAGACTCTTAGATGGGCAGTCCTCCTGAGAATGAAGATGTAGGAGTGATGAATGGAGGTGTGACTAAGAGGGTGTGTGTGTGTGTGTGTGTGTGTGTGTGTGTGTGTGTGTGTGTGTGTGTGTGTGTGTGTGTGTGTGTGTGAGGAAGAGGATGAGGTCCCACTGCACACTCATGAAATACCAGGGGGCACTGCCCTCACACACTCAGTGCCTTACTGATGCGTTCACGCCCCCGCACTTTTAACATGCACGCACGTGTGTGTGTGTGTGTGTGTGTGTGTGTGTGTGTGTGTGTGTGTGTGTCCTCCCACTCAGTGCCTTGCCAATGCTTTCTCACCGCTGCACTTTAATGCTTTTTCTTTTTAATTTAGACTTTAATTAAGCATGTCTGTCCATGCACAACTATACCAACACACACACACACACGCACAAACACATACACACAGATAACACGCATTCAGAACATAAACAAGCATGAAGTACAGCACACACACACTCACACACTGTACACCCAAGCATGAAGTACAGATGTCACACTGCAGGGGGCTGGTCCTTTTGTTTTGATTCATTTTGTTTTGTTTTGAATAGCGCTGTTGTTGTTGTTGTTGTTGTTGTTGTTACCTAGTTGTTTTGTCAGGTCTATGCATTGTAAATGGCAGCCGTGTGTTTCCCCAAGTGTCAAACAAGCAGGGAGTGCAGTGCCAAATCATTTCTCTCTTCTTCCTCCTCTTCTTCATGCACTTCTTTTCTACTCTCATCTCTATGCACATCCCTTCTTCCTTACCCTTCTCCTCTACGCACATTCAATCTTAGTTTTTTATATATATCTGACCCTCTCCTCCAGTGCTGTGCTCTCTCTCTCTCTCTCTCTCTCTCTTTCTCATCTTTCTCTCTTTCCTTCTATTCTTCTCTCTCCTCCTAATTCCCCATATGAAGATGAATGCAATCTGTTTATTATTATTAATATATATCCCCTCTTTATCACAGTGCATGTGCTTCAGTTGTTGATATCATATTTTATGTATAGTTAATATTTACATACAAGATGACAAATGTGGACACACGACAAATTGTAATGATTTAATAAACTCTGATTTGTAAAACACTCTTTCTGGTTCTTTTTCAAAATATTCTGTGTGTGTGTGTGTGTGTGTGTGTGTGTGTGTGTGTGTGTAATGTGCGTTTTGCCATGATAATAGTGAGGTTTTGGATCTGTGTAATCTTTTAGAGGGAGTACACGTTGTAGTGGTTTGTGTGTGTGTGTGTGTATTTGTGTGTTCAGTTGTGTCTAGTAGTGTGTGTGTGTGTGTGTGTTTTGGGGGATGAGTCCACAGTGAGTCTCTTCTTCCTGCTGGCAGCTGTGCTGGACAGGCGAGGCATAAGAATGAGATGTAAGTCAAAGCACACTCTGTTCAATGTGCATACATGAGTGAATGTGTGTGTGTGAGGAAGAGAAAAGGAGATGGAAAATGCTAGAAAGAGAGGGCTTACATGTGTGAAATGGTTGTGTGTATTTGTGTACGTGTAAGAAAGCTTGTATGTGTGTGAGAGTGATTGTTGGTGTCTGGAAGGAGACTGTGTGTATGTGTGTGTGTGTATGGATGGGTGAGGGTAAAACTGTGTTTATGTGAGTGTCGAGACAGTTGGAGGAGGATTTCAGAAGAAATAATCTTTTATTGAAGGAGCTCCTGAGGGCTTGTGTCCAGAGAGACTCCAGAGCACCATAAACCTTTTAGTGTTTCTCTTGTCTGGACTGCATGGTCCCTACACAGGTCCTTACCTAGGAGAGATCCTCCAGTGAGCACCACTGTGTGTGTGTGCGTGTGTGTGTGTGTGTGTGTGTGTGTGTGTGTGTTGTTTTGTTTAAGTTTGTGTTTGTATTTGAGAGTGAGTGGGTCCACTTCTTTACAGTACTTTGTGTGTACTTTGTGTGAGTTTGTCCTCTTTGGTACAATAGTCTTTGTGTATTGTACTTCAGTGTAGTAGTTCATTGAGTGAGTGTGTGTGTGTGTGTGTGTGTGTGTGTGCGTTCATCTGCACAGCGGTCCAAAGTGTGTGTGTGTGTGTGTGTGTGTGTGTGTGTGTGTGTGTGCGTTCATCTGCACAGCAATCCAAGTGTGTGTGTGTGTGTGTGTGGCACAGCACATGAACTAATAGCTGGTTCTCGGCTGAGTGGCAGAAGACTGGTCTTCTTCAGTTGGTCTTCCTGAGAGCTGCTCATTCTGGGCGAGTTTGAGCTGGTCTCTGAGGGTGAGTCTGGTCTCTAAAGGTCAAGGATCTGGTTTGATCTGGACTGGGTGAATCTGGTTTGAGCTGGTCTTCTAGGATGAGTCTGGTCTCTGAGGGTAAATCTGGATCAATGAGGTCTCAAATGGTGAATCTGGTCTCTGAAAGTCTGGTTGGAGTTGGTCTTGGTGACTGACTTAGTCTCTGGTTAGGTGTGGGCAAACTACCGGTAAATGTAATCTCTGACAAGGGAACAGGTGAGGTCTGAAGGGGTGTGGGGTGTTGTGGGGACAGGTGCAGTGTGAAGGTATAATGTACTTTAGGGACAGGTAAGGTCTGAAGGGGCGTGGGTTGTAGAAGGGACAGACACCCTTACCCCTGTTTCAGACTGAACACGTCCGTCAACAGACGATGGAGGGCATGTCTGACTGAGGGGGAGTCAATTTTGATTGGTTGAAGGATTTGTTTTAGCCTGAAAAGTTGAACATTTTTCAACTTTTTGACAGATGCAACGGAGCTGACTGAATGGACAGACCCACAATACATTTCAAGACAGCTCCATGTAATGGGATCCGTCGACGGACATGTACAGTCTAAAAGAGCAGTTAGGGATGCGTGCGGCCTGCAGGTGTGATGGGAGACAGGTGTGTTTTGCAGGTGGAGTGTGCTAGGGGGACAGGTGAGGTCTGAAGGTGCGTGGCCGGATCATCATGCTGACTTTGCGGAGGGAGTAGTAGTCCGAGTCCTTCCAGGTGAACCACACTATCCCATCTGGACCCAGTGGGTTCTTGGATTTAGGAGAGTAGCGGCCCCCCTGTCCAAACAAACACAAACACACACACACACACACACACACACACATACACATTCAGATACAGGTTTCATTTCATTTAACAGATCGGTAAATTGATTGATGGATGGATTGATTGATTGATTGATTTCAATTATACAAGTATTTGTGTGTGTGTGTGTGTGTGTGTGTGTGTGTGTGTGTGTGTGTGTGTGTGTGTGTGTGTGTGTCGCGCGCGTGCGTGCGTGCACGTAAGACAGCGCTGTTCAATCATTCCCCTTCCTCATTTTGGTCAGAAATGGAATCAGCCCACCTTTTAGTCACCAGTATGATTGCCTAACCAGTAAACCTCAGTGTGTGTGTGTGTGTGTGTGTGGGTGTGTGTGTGTGTGTGTGTGTGTCTGTCTGTCTCACTACTACTGAGTGTGTGTTTGTGTGTGTGTGAACAAGATTCAAAATTTTCTAATTCACTCTGTGACTGACTAATGAATCACTACTTTGTCTGTCTGTCTCTTTGTGTGTGTGTGTGTGTGTGTGTGTGTGTGTGTGTGTGTGTGTGTGGTGTGTGTGTGTGTGTGTGTGTGTTTAGACTGTAACTCAATGAATCACTGGGAGGATTCAGACTATTTTGTTAAAAAGGAAAAAAAACTGCTGACTACGGTCAGCTTCCCTGAAGGACAGGAATGTTTAATAAAATACTTCTGAGCAGGAAGTCAGCACTTTTACCCTCGCAAAATAAGTGTTTATCAGCATGTAGCACTCTGGCCTCTCTCTCTCTCTCTCTCTCTCTCTCTCTCTCTCTCTCTCTCTCTCTCTCTCTCTCTCTCTCTCTCTCTCAATTCAAAGGATCTTTGACTCAATTAAGCAATGTTAAAAAAGTTGAAAAAAACAACAAACCAATATCTGATTTGTGTAAAAGACAAAACATTTGAAATTAATTTTTTTTTCTTATATTATTAAACTTATAATTAATGGGATATTGTCAACATATTACCATGGACTATGCCACATTATCACCCTCTCACACTCTCTCTGCCTGTACCTCTCTCTCTCTCTCTCTCTCTCTCTCTCTCTCTCTCTCTCTGTCTATCTATCTATCTATCTATCTTACTCCTCATACAAACTCTGACTTGACTACTCTCATTTTACACCTCAAGCACACAAACACACACACACACACACACACACACACACACACACGCACGCACGCACGCACACAAGCCTCAAGCCCATACTGATTCTACTGCTGTGCTGCTACCTTGTAGTAGACTCCATTGAGGTTGGCGTAGAAGCACTGGTTGTACCACCATCCAGCGTGGGAGATCTCCGCACACACGTTGCCTGTGTCAGGCGTGCTGAAGCCCTGTTTATCGTGGTACCAGCTGAACGAGTCCTCAACAGTGCCACTGAAGCCAGACACATGCAACCGGTACTGTGTGGCCTCATCCTCAACGCTGCCACCCGGTGGTCAAACACAGAACAGTCACAATGGGAGGAGAAAATCAGGGTTAGTATTACTGTAAACAGCAACGAGAGGATTTTATAGCCTCTGACTGTACTTACTTTAGACTGACTATGGAGATTTGAGGATTTGTGTGTGTGTGTGTGTGTGTGTGTGTGTGTGTGTTGGGTGTGTGTGGTGTGTGTGTGTCAGAGAGAGAGAGAGAGAGAGTATATTCAGCTGTGGAGGCTATACGGTATGACAAAATTATATATAAAAAAAACATTCAAATAATACTATGTTTGCTCATGGTTGCATCCATACTGTGTAAATTGTGTGTGTGTGTGTGTGTGTGTGTGTGTGTGTGTGTGTGTGTAATGTGTGTGTGTGTGTGTGTGTGTGTGTGTGTGTGTGTGTGTGTGTGTACCTGAAGCTCTGGTAGAGGGCGTATTTGTGTTTGGCACTCCAGTCCTCGAGGTCAATGCGGAGTGTGTAGTCTCCCTGACTGGAGAGGTCGTGGATGTGGGAGTTGCCTAGCCAGTACTCCGTGTGGAGGTCCCCAAAGCCATCCTTATACTCGTTCCAGCTGCGGTCAAAGTTCACTGAGCCGTCCTGCCGACGCTGGATCACCGTCCAACCACCACCTACACACACACACACACACACACACACACACACACACACACACACACACACACACACACACAAACACACACACACATGTTAATCACTCTTAATGAAGACCTGACCCTATCAGAGCTTGTTGAACACACACACACACACACATTCAGATACAGGTTTCATTTCATTTCACAGATAGATAGATAAATTAATTGATGGGCTAGTTGACTGATTCATTCATGTATAGCTTTTCAGCCACACTTTGTGTGTGTGTGTGTGTGTGTGTGTGTGTGTGTGTGTGTGTGTGTGTGTGTGTGTGTCTGTGTGTGTGTGTGTGTGTGTGTGTGTGTGTGTGCTTTGTGTGAGACAACAGACTGACAGACAGATAGATATAGCTACAGACTGACAAACAGGTGGCCAGACAGACAGAGAGTGTTTCTCAAAGTCGAGAATGGTTCCAAGATAAAACGCCAGCCTTGCAAGTTGTACACTACAATGACAAAGTTCCATTAGTACATCCTTGAAAAATCTATGAATAAAGGACTCTGTCCTTGACAGAATTTATAAGTATCCTTGACATTGGAACTGTGCTTGGTGACACACAATGACGTGAAATACTCGGAAAAGCAGCTTTAAAAGCTTTGAGAAGCAGTCAGACAGACGGCTGTAATAATAGAGAGATGGGGAGATAGACAGCTATAACAACAGATAGACAGCAATGCATATAGATAGACAGACAGACAGGCTGACAGACAGACTGAGAGAAGAAGGGTTACACTTTATTTGAAGGTACTGTCATAATACTGACATGACACTGTAATTAATAACTATGACATGACGTTGTCATGAATCTGTCATAAACTTTATACACCTGTAATGACTTCTGTCATTAAGTGTCACCCGGTATTTGTCATGGTTAGGGTTAGGGTTAAGGTTAGGGTATGTCAGAAGTCATGACAGGTTTGTAAAGTTTAGGATGTGTGTTAATGACAGTGTCATGTCAGTCTTATGACGGTACCTTCAAATAAAGTGATACCGAACAGAGGGTATTTTGTTTTTTCTCACCGTCCGTTTCCATGTCACAGAACACCTCCACAGGCGTTGCCCCTAACGACGGGACAACAGTGTAGATGCCTGAGCGACGCACCCCATTATAGTAGATAGACGCACAGTCAATAGGGCAGTTCCTCACATGCTGAACCTCTACACACACACACACACACACACACACACACACACACACACACACACATACACAAAAACACAGAGAAAGACAAACAGGTGTTATAGTAGACAAAGGCACAGTCAATAGGACAAACAGTCAGGTAGACAGACAGACAGACAGATTTCCCATCAACCCATGAGTGTGTGTGTGTGTGTGTATGTGTGTGTGTGTGTGTGTGTGTGTGTGTTTGTGTGTGTGTGTGTTTGTGTGTGTGTGTGTGTGTGTGTGTGTGTGTTTACCTGGATGCAGTGCCTCCTGTGCACTAAGCAGTGGGCTGGTTCTGACGATGTTGATCATGCAGCCTGGGTTGCGTCGGACCTTCTCCACCTGCAATGAGAGGTTTCCTATCTGGGCCTGCAGGTCGTACAACAGTGACCCCTGCAGGTGGAGTAAGGTAGAGGCCTCAGCGTAGTGCTCCTCCAACTCATGCACCCGCTGCTCCAGAGATGAGTTTGCCCGATTCTCAGTCTAGCACAGGGACACACACATACTTATCAGTTCACATAAACACACACATACACACACACACACACACACACACACACACACACACACACACACACACACACACACACACACACACACACACACACACAGGTAGTGCTCCTCCAACTCATGCAACCGCTGCTCCAGGGATGAATTCACAGGGACACACACATACATACATATCAGTACACACATACACACATACACACACACACACACACACACACACACACACACACACAGGTAGTGCTCCTCCAACTCATGCAACCGCTGCTCCAGGGATGAATTCACAGGGACACACACATACATACATATCAGTACACACACACACATACACACATACACACACACACACACACACACACACACACACACACACACACACACACACACACACACACACACACACACACAGGTAGTGCTCCTCCAACTCATGCAACCGCTGCTCCAGGGATGAATTCACAGGGACACACACATACATACATATCAGTACACACACACACACACACACACACACACACACACACACACACACACACACACACACACACACACACACAGGTAGTGCACTTCCAGCTCATGCATCTGCTCAAGACCTGCGTTTGCAAGGTTCTCACTCTAGCACAGGATCACACAGAATTTAGTATACACTGTCTCTCATACACATTTTCAGTATACCTTGTGTACTGGAAACTAGTATACAGGATCACACACACAAAAAAAAAACATATTCAGCGCCCAAACGGACAAAGACACACACACATATCTAGATACATCACCCTACGGACACGCACACACATTGGATGCACGTTGAGATCAGAGAGAGCCTCATTGCTTATCTTGTTAGTACTTAGGGTCAAGGAGACTTTGCCAGGGAGTCACACACACCACACCACACACACCCAAACACACACACTTTTATACTTACACACTTACACACAAGGCTTTCCAGACATACAGACACATAAACACTCATCGGGCTTGGCGCACACACACACACACAACACACGCACGCACACACACACGCACACACACGTGAGTGTGTGTTGATACCAGGACAGCACAGATCAGAGCAGACTAGGTGACTGACCTGACCCTAAAATCTCACCTGCCCTCCTGAGCCTACGAAAGCAGTCCACCACATCACATGCACACACACACACACACACACACACACACACACACACACATGTATACACACATAGTCAAGCGCTCATCTGATCTCCCAAGCCACCTGTGTCACCTGGAACTGCTGACTAAGACTGTCTACCAGCTCAACAGTCACACATTAATACACACACACACACACACACACACACACACACAGGCTGAGGGTCCTAACAACAACTTAAGTACACACACATCTGCTGCTCAAGTACTTTGATGCAATGTCTCAGATTATGTCTACACACACACATACACACTCACACACACACCTGCAGCTTTGATGTGATGCTTACAATTGTATACATAGACATACACACACACACCTGCAGAACTTTGACACACACACACACACACACACACACACACACACACACACACACACACACACCTGCAGCTCCAGCACTTTGACGCGGTGTCTGTGATTACGCAGCTCCTCCTGAAGTTCGGAGACGGTCTCCTTGAGCGTGAGAATCTGCTGTTTGCGCTCCTCGTTCTCGCGGAGCCAGAACGCCACCTCGTCCGTGCAGCGGAACATGTCGGGGCATCGCTGGTCATCCAGCTGAGGCAACGTGGCCACCAGGCGGCACATGCCGTCCTCCTGCACCTGATTGCTATACTCGCCACACTGGGATGCCTGTGCCACACGCTGCGTGTAGTCATCGTCGCCCACGACAACCAGCGCCAACACACATAGCACCAGCAGGGTGGCCTTCAACCGTAGAGGAGAGGGGCGTGTCCCCTGTCCCAACCTTCCACCCTCCGCACCCCCCATGTGGAGAAACAGGGGCTTGTAATTCCTGCAGAATTCCCACACAACTTTCCCACTTATGCCTGCTGAATTCCCAGACACATTCTTTTTTTTATTCCTGCAGAAATTCCAGACACTCTTTTAATCCTGAAGAATTCCTAGGCACATCCTTTACTATTCGCACAGAAATCCAAGACACATTGCTTCTTACTCCCACAAAATGTCAGAGACGTCCCTTCTTATTTCTACAGAATTCCTTCACACAGAATTCCCAGAATTCCCTTATTCCATCAAGAAGTCCTGGTCAAATCCAATGGGCTCATTTCCTTCTCCTCTGTCCACCACTGAAGGTCACAGCTTGACCACCATCCCATCCGCACCACCTCCTTCTGCTGCTGCTCTCTTTCTCCTTCTCCAGCTCTCCTGTCCTCAGCTCAGGCAGTGTGTGTTTGTGCATGAGAGTGAAAGAGGTGTGTGTGAGAGAAAGATAAAGAGAGCGCGGTGTGTGTACTGTGTGATGGACAGCGTGTCAGTGAGTGACATCCTGCTCACATATGCTCCAAAGGGAGAGGAATTATGCTTTGCTGTGGTTCACCTCATCAGCAGGTCAGACCTGTGGGGAAGTAACAGAGGCAGGCCAGTCAGGATCTACTGCACACACACACACACACACACACACACACACACGAGAGAGAGAGAGAAAGATGTGACCACCCAAACAGAGTATTTGAGTATTGTAGACTGTGGACAATGCTATCCTAATTTGACCTACCCTATGTAAGGTTTAGTGGTGCTACCTCTGTGACAATTCTGGATTCTAGTGTGTAATTTGTAAAAAAGAAACCCGTACGATAAGAACCATATCGCTTTTGATACCTCTATGATAATGGTGGAATATGTTTTTCTATTAGTATTTTTATGTAGCCCGATTGTAATACGCTCCAAACGAATATCATTTTTTTTTTTTTACAACAGTAATCATATGCATATAACAAAATTAACTTCCTTCAATTCATCAATCCTTGATGGCAGGCCGACTGTAACACTGCTCCAAACTAGTGCAGGCTGACTAACTGTCATGCTCTAAACAAATGCAGGCTGACTGTAACACGCTCCAAATTAATTAATTGGACTAATTAATTTCACCTCGTTTCACACTAGAAGAAGGAGGCTTAAGAAGGAGTCAGGATTACAGTAAGGTAACCACCATGGATCAACTCCAGCACAGACCAGACTGACATTTAAGAGCATTCAAACATAACCACAGTGCAGTGAATGCTACATCTTGAAATGCAGTGAGATTGTGATTTTATGGATCTCTGTGAATGTGTGTGTGTGAGTGAATGTGTGACTTGTGAGACACGTGATGAGATGAAAAAAGGTCCATTTCAGTGGAATCACATGACAAGATTAGACATAAGCACCCGTCGTTAGAAGCGCAGTAAGGCAGGTGTGTGTGTGTGTGTGTGTGTGTGTGTGTGTGTGTGTGTGTGTGTGTGTGTGTGTGTGTGTGTGTGTGTGTGTGTGTGTGTGTGTGTTAGAAGCAGAATAAGGCAGGTGTGTGTGTGTGTGTGTGTGTGTGTGTGTGTGTGTGTGTGTGTGTGTGTGTGTGTGTGTGTGTGTGTTAGGAGCGCAGTAAGATAGGTTTGTGTGTGTGTGTGTGTGTTTGTGTTAGAAATAGGAGCGCAGTAAGACAGGTTTGTGTGTGTGTGTGTGTGTGTGTGTGTGTGTGTGTGTGTGTGTAGGAGCGCAGTAAGACAGATTTTTGTGTGTGTGTGTGTGTGTGTGAGTGCAGTGTAGGTGTGTGTGTGTGTGTGTGTGTGTGTGTGTGTGTGTGTGTGTGTTAGGAGCGCAGTAAGACAGGTTTGTGCATGTGTGTGTCTGTGAGAAGCGGAGTAAGGCAGGGCCTCAGCTAGAAGTTCAGGTCAACAGAGCTTAAACTTTTGTTCAAACAACCCACTGGGCTCAGCTGGGGGTGTCTGGGTCTGTGAATCTGTTATGAGGTGTGTGTGTGTGTGTGTGTGTGTGTGTGTGTGTGTGTGTGTGTCTTGGGTGTTGTTGTATTTCTGCTTGCATCAATCAAAAGAGTGGAACTCTTGATATACCAAAGTACAAGCGCGTCATTTTAGCCGGGGACGCCGGGGATATGTCCCAGGGACTTTTTGTTATGACAGATTTTGTCCCCATCACTATTGACAATTTAAAATAACATGTCATTAACAGAAAATATCTAACCATGGTACGTAAATGCCAGGGCTACGATATCCACGCGAATAGCCACAAGGAAAGTTGTCTGCTTGCGCAATTAATAACGTTGGATCAGCAGCGCTCATATAGAATTCCTCCACTGCCAGAGAATTTTCAAAAATAAAGCCAATCTCACTTAAGGCAAAAAAAAAAGATCAGGCAAGGTCTAAACAACAGCTGTGCTCATCTAGACTTGGTGTAAAGTCAGATTTTCCCTAGGCCTTATGCGCAAATTCTAACATTTACTTTGTGGTAGCCTGTCTCAGTGAGTGTAGGTCATGTTGACATACTGTACAAGATCAGACATAGACTACTTCTGCGTGTTCATGTAGGCTAAAGTCTGAATCGAAGACTAGTGACTTTGGTGAAGTTACTTACCGCAAGCTTTTGTTTGAAGACGCATCAGCTGGGGAAGTAGCGTCTTTTAACCGTTCAGCCCGACGTTTGATGACCAAGAGATTAACGTTTTGTTTGAGACTTAAATTGCTATCAAACTGTGTGGTTACAATCATTTACATTGGGACTAATAGAGCAGTTAGTTCATATGAACCATTGAGTTTGTTTTCGAGACGTTTAATGACTTTTAAAATCATAACTTTCGCAGCGTCATTCTGCATCACTGGCCGGGGCAGCTATTTTTCTTTTGAATTACTCCCGTACATTTTCTGCCTATTATTATTCTTTGAAAAGGTTTGGCAGGTGATGGGAACAAGAGTGAGAGACTTGCAGCACGATCAGTTTTCAGTAAGCCTATGAATAACTTTCAGTGCATTAACGGTAAACATTTTGCACATTAGGCAATGCAATGTACCTACACTTTTGAAACAACGCTAAACGTCCCAAGAATTATTTCACAGCAAGTAAAGTCGCCGTCAACCGTTAAGTCTAGCCTGTTCTAGTTCAAGTGATATGCTTGGTTCAATCGTGAACAAAGATGACATCACCTCAAAGGAAGGAAATCTGCGAAGGGAATTTAATGCAGACACAACGCCTAGAGCAAAGCCTCTTGTTCCCTTCACCTTCCATTGCGCTCACGTGTGCGCAAGATATGGACCAGTTATGGACTCAATTGTAGGCCTAAGGGAGAATGTGGTGGTTTCAGATCAGTCACCCTTTCGATGACAATGCGATGCTTATCGCCCTTCTCCCATACACCGTATTTATCCAAATGTAGGCCTATCCACTTTCACTTTCGGTTCCCAGACCAGAAGCAACATGTTTTTACTGTCAACAAACAAACATTCTACTTCTATATGCTCTCCACTGGACTGGGATCATGTTAATTATTTTTCCGTCACATTACAAGCTTTATTTTACGTTATAGCCTAGGTCTGAGATCTGCCGAGAGAGCGCAGCAGATTACAAGCGCTACTCGCGTGCGCAAAGCTGTCCAAACATAAATTCCTCACGTATCACCTAGATAGGTCTAATTTTTTTTTTTTTGCGAGAAGATAGGCTTACATGTTGCAATTTTGTATAGACCGAAGCATAAAAGAAACATTAAGAAATGTCTATCCCCAGCACTTTGGAACCAAGCTGTATATCAGTGTTTTTGTCCCCAGCACTTCAGAAACCAAACTGACGCCCTTGCCAAAGTATATCAAAGTAAGTCAATACAATAAACAATTGCATTTTTAAATTGCAAATGAAATGAGTGTGTGCATATATGTGAAAGGTGTTAGTGTTTCGTCTATGTGTGTGTGTGTGTGTGTGTGTGTGTGTGTGTGTGTGACCAGTATGTGTGTGTGCATGCGAGTGAGTCTGGTTTGTGAATTTGTGCGTGAGAGTGTGATGATCCCCCTTGGGGTCAGGTGTTCAGTGAGAGTTTAACATCTCAGCTTAGTGTGTGTGTGTGTGTGTGTGTGTGTGTGTGTGTGTGTGTGTGTGTGTGTGTCATGCTATGGTGGGGTCAGGTCTTCAGTGAGAGTGTTTCAGTCTCATAGAACAGATCATAGAACTATACTGTATGTCCATTAGATCTCTATCTCTCTCTCTCACACACACACACACACACACACACACACAATTAAATCAACACGCACACAATAGATTCTACACATGCACACATCCACACACACAAAAAAATAAAGAAATAAAGACAGACAGACACACACACACACACACACACACAGTGCCATAAGCTCCCAATCTCCTGTATCTCAGAGAGCCCCTGCTAGTAATAGTCTCGGTTGCTGTGGTCATGAACTCGGAAGTGGGCTTAGAGAAATCTGGTCTTGGACGGCCCACCACCAACAAACCTCAGATTAACCACGAGGCCCAACACACTCACACAACCAAGCATTGCAAGGAATGATGTAACACACACACACACACACACACACACACACACACAAACACACATAAATGCACACAACCCAGTACTGCTAATAACAACCCAACACACACACACTCTCTAACACACACACACACACACACACAACCCAGCACTACTACTAAAACCCAGCCACAATAGCGTCAGCCTTGACCCAGCCAAATAATCATAACCCAACACATAACAGTCATAACACACGTGTGTGTGTGTGTGTGTGTTTGTGTGTGTGTGTGTGTGTGTGTCTGTCCAGCCTGAGCCTTTAGCGTTGCATCCCCAATGGACCAGCTGCTTCAGAGTCTCCATCACTGACAGGTGTAGGCTACCGAGTCTACAGCCAGTGGCACATTTCATCTCCTCATATTAGCCTACTTTGCCCAAAGCGGCCATTACTGCAATAAAAACAAGTGACTGGACCAGCCACCAAAACCACCAGTCTTTCCAGAGCGCTTATGGCCGCTAGCAGGACTGCTTGAGTCACCACCTGTAATGGACTTTCATCCAGAGGCCTTCCCTGCTAATGCAACAGGTAGCATCACAACAAGTAATATAGTATCTATGGCTACTTGCAGATGGAAAAAGGTAACCTAACAGATAGCACCACAACTAGTCAATACCTGCAAATTAAAGGAGATATGGTGGCATATGTGCCTACCATCATAGCTAGCCACCAACCAATGTATGACCTATCTACACATGGAAAGATCTAAGCTAGCACCGTAGTTAGCCACCACCTAATTGATGACCTATGGCTAGATCTGAGCTAACTGATAGCACCCTAGTTAGCTAGCTACCACCTATCAAAACACCTATGGCTTTCTGCACATGAAAACAGTTAAGATAACATATAGCATCCCAGCTAGCCAACCAAGAAGAGCCAAGCTACTATGCATGAATGCTACTGGGATCCTCCCTGTGTTTCATATTTATTATGTGCTGAGTGCTGAGACTTACCTTGGTCACGGCTACTGTAGGACCTTCCAGTGCTGCGTCTATGGGGATCTGTGAACAAATTAGTGTCTCATATCATCTCACTTTCTCTTTCTCCTTTCTCTCCCTCTTTCCCTCTCTCATTTTCTCTCTGTCTCTCCCTCTGTGGCAGAGGAAGCAGCGTGCCTGTCAGACTGGCGGATATCTTATCCCTGTAATCCACGCTAATGAGATTACTCATTCAGAGAGAGAGACAGAGTGGGAGGGAGGGATGAAAAAGAAGGAGAGAGGAAGATGAAAGAAGAAACAGACAGAAAAAGAGAGAGAGAGAGAAAAGGAATTAGAGAGAAAAAGTGAGATTGAGAGATTGAGATAGAAGCCTACAGTATGGCCTACTCCTATAGTAGGCTATTCACGTGTGTGTGTGTGTGTGTGTGTGTGTGTGTGTGTGTGTGTGTGTGTGTGTGTGTGTGTGTGTGTGTGTGTGAACGTTTTAGGTCCACCTTGTTCAATAGTCTGGACCCTTGAACATTGATGTTGTCCATCCTAAGTTAGTCTGGACTCTCCAGCAGTGGAGTCATCTGGCATATGGTCCAGTCACTGCAAACTTTTCCATTTAAACTCTTGACCACTGGTCAGAACAGTCAGTGATTCAAACTCTCTCTCTCTCTCTCTCTCTCTCTCTCTCTCTCTCTCTCTCTCTCTCTCTCTCTCTCTCTCTCTCTCTCTCTCTCTCTCAAACTTCAGCTCTTCTGCCACTCATGCTGATGGCTGTTGGCTGACTGCTGTAAATGGAAACATTTTTGTTTGAGATCTGACGTCTTTCTCTTTGTTTCCTTGGTGATGTCATGGATATGCCTGTGTCCGAGGCGCAGGTCTCTCTAATGGAGCTCTTAAGAGTGGGCTTATAGCTGCACTAAAAGCTCTGCTATGGTCTTACTTGAGGACATAAAGGGTTTAGAGAGAAGAGGTTTGTAGAGGAAAACAAAAACAGACATCAACAGAAAAAATGAGAACAAGTGGAGCTCATACAGCATGGAGCTCATACAGTTACAGCATAGTTCTTTGCACTGTGCGTATTGACAGTACAACAACAATCAATCAACAGTAACAGAGCACATCTTATGAATAGATGCGTATGCAATCCATGCTGGACTTTGTCCAACACAGGCATGCATACTGTAGGTTCCAATTTTCCACATTTCTGTTGATTGCTGTTTTTGTTTTTCTTTTTAAACCTTTTTAATCCCCACTCCTAACGTGGCTGCCTTCTTTATGATGTCTGGGGTGTTT
>JAODXP020001450.1:15000-22807 GCA_027497455.2 Sardinella longiceps | reverse complement strand
TAGCCTGGCAAATTTGCCATCCCCTTGGTCTATGCTTTAGCTTCGCACAAGGGTCTGGCACTGTTCCATTGACGAACGATTACAAGCTGGAGGCGTGGACTCCGTAGAAGTTTGAAAGGATTGGATCTGATTTCAACCAATCGCTAACGTTTGGCCATGACGTGTGCTGTGCGCCAGCTCGATCGTGAAGCAAGCCACGCTATCACTCACCGGAAACTGCGTCCGCTGTAAACAACAGCCATCTCTCACTGGCAGATAGAGCGAACATGGATGTACCGGTGAACGAGCGATGCTGGCTTTGCGAGAGGCGTTCAAAAGTCCCTTATGGACATAGTCGACAGGGAATTGGGGGTAAAGAAGCCTAGTGGGAGCCGTCACGCAGCCAACGTTGCAAACAATAAGCTCGTTCGTGTTCAGAGTCGGTACAGCTAGAGGCTGTAGCCAGAACCAGCGAGATCTACGGAAATACGTCGGTGGGAGTGGAAAAGCATGGGGGACAAGGTGGACAACACAGCTGCAGCTGGCTGAAGCCATACAACACGTGAACATGGACGTGATGTCGGGAGATATCGCGGAAGTTTGTTTGCACTGAAAACAGCTTGAATCCCCTCATTTCACCATTAAAATGAACGTGGTAACTGGCGAAATAAATCATATAATGTTGCTTAATAAATTATTGTTGCAATGCAAGAGGAACAGAGTTGTGTTTGAAGGTGTTTTGTTAAAAATAGTAATGTGGTATGAAATGCTTATTTGAGATGGCAAACCAAGCCATGCTGGAGAGCAATAAGGCTATTTCATTGGGCAAAACTTGCATACTGCTTAGCAGAAGCTCATTCAAATAAGCCCATTTTCAGTGAGTACAACGTGGTTGGTGTCATATTTGTCATGAGGAGTTTCAAACCAATCGGAATAATGAGTTACGTCATGGGGGTGGGATGCATCCTCTTGCAGCCGAGAAAAAGGAGATGCGGGTTTCGGCTGCAGCCGCCTTGTTACCGCGAGTTTTGAGTGACGTGCTGGGGGCGTATTTTGGTGACGCATTCACAAGCTTGGTGAAGTCAGCCGGAAGTCGGACACCGCGTCTAACCACAATGCATCGCTTGGCTGCAGCCGGCTGAAGGCGGCTGTAGGCGGCTTTACATCTCAAACACGCCTAATAGGCTGGAAGGCGGCCTAATAGCCTGAAGGCGGCTGTAGGCGGCTTTACATCTCAAACACGCCTAACAGGCGTGTTTGAGATGTAAAGCCGCCTACAGCCGCCTTCAGCCGGCTGCAGCCAAGCGATGCATTGTGGTTAGACGCGGTGTCCGACTTCCGGCTGACTTCACCAAGCTTGTGAATGCGTCACCAAAATACGCCCACAGCACGTCACTCAAAACTCGCGGTAACAAGGCGGCTGCAGCCGAAACCCGCATCTCCTTTTTCTCGGCTGCAAGAGGATACATCCCACCCCCATGACGTAACTCATTATTCCGATTGGTTTGAAACTCCTCATGACAAATATGACACCAACCACGTTGTACTCACTGAAAATGGGCTTATTTGAATGAGCTTCTGCTAAGCAGTATGCAAGTTTTGCCCAATGAAATAGCCTTATTGCTCTCCAGCATGGCTTGGTTTGCCATCTCAAATAAGCATTTCATACCACATTACTATTTTTAACAAAACACCTTCAAACACAACTCTGTTCCTCTTGCATTGCAACAATAATTTATTAAGCAACATTATATGATTTATTTCGCCAGTTATCACGTTCATTTTAATGGTGAAATGAGGGGATTCAAGCTGTTTTCAGTGCAAACAAACTTCCGCGATATCTCCCGACATCACGTCCATGTTCACGTGTTGTATGGCTTCAGCCAGCTGCAGCTGTGTTGTCCACCTTGTCCCCCATGCTTTTCCACTCCCACCGACGTATTTCCGTAGATCTCGCTGGTTCTGGCTACAGCCTCTAGCTGTACCGACTCTGAACACGAACGAGCCAATGTTTACACATTGATTCGAGTTATCAGAAACACCGACGTCTTAAACGAGGGACTATGTCAGTGGATACGTGCAAAGTTAAAAGAATGGATGGAACACTGTATTATCACAAATAACATTTGCCAATGCCCAAGGAGGCCCAGGATGTGGCTTTAGAAAGAAAATAATGAAAGTGTCAAGTAAATTCTATCACTGTAAAGTACATTTCTGTAATAGCGAATTGTACACAGAAAAACACTATAGGCTATAATATACATTGACAGTGACATCTGCCCCAGTAAGTAACCTACAGTGAATTGCTACTGTATAGTGTAGGCTAAATATTAAAATAACTTTTTCCTATAAAATAAATGGGAAGATAATACATTGGGAGTATTTCATTACTTCTGTGCACAACTTGCTCTATCAGAGAGAAATGTACCTCTCCGGTGATATTTAATATGGCTATCACCACACAGTAGTCAACAGTAGACTCCTAACAAATAACTTTTACTGTGCTTCATCATTTATTTCATTATTGGTTCATTGAGATCTGTCACAACAAACAAACATGCTTTGGCAAATATTATAGTTTATTATTTACAAGTGAGTTTTGACAATAGGCAAAAAATGAATTAGAAATCTTATGTACAGTACATCACATGTGCAAGTAAATAAATGTGCCCCTCTCTGCATGGGTGCACACAGGAGTAAATACTGCTTTCACAACAATCAATTCACTGCACAGACTCAGAGCTACTGACATGGCTCCTAAATTCATCCTCATCCTCCTTCTCCTCCACATATGTTGCGTCTAAGTATCACTGTAATACAGGTGTGGCTCAGTGAAATCCCCACCTGAGTCAGACTCTCGAGTAAATTCCTCATCACCAAACACATCACAAATGATAAGTAATATCTCCTTGGCATGGTTTAAGCTGAAAACAGGAATGTTGGCAATGATGTACGACAGATTAAAGATGTATTGACAATGGTCCAACACAGAGTCTGCTTCTTGTGAGGTGAAGAGTGGGGTAGATGGACTGACAAGACTAGCCCTGTAACCATTTAGCAAATCAGCAGTCAATGTCCTGTCCTCTGTAAACACATTCCAACATCTGTGATTAACTGTTTTGTCTTGAATCAGTTTGTAATCTGGGGTGGGTTCTGAGCATGAGTGGGGTGGGATGGGATGAGCAAGAGCAGACAGAGATGACCAGGTTGTATGTGGCTGGGTTGATCTTCAAAGTGAGAGTAAAGAGTTTCTGGTAACACGTTTGTTTGGAATCGGCAATCACTTCCTTTACCTCTTTCTCCACCTTAATTGAACAGCCCTTGTTGAATTGAACAGCCCTTCTCCTACAACTGTTGCACAAGCCAGTCAAAACCAAGTTCATAGCTGGGTAGTGACACCATGCACAGTCCCAGACGAATGCTACCCTTGTTGGATAGTGTTGTCCATATGGAGAATTCAACTGAATTGATGTCAGCAGGAGCCGTCAGGACCAAAAGTGGTGTTCCTGTGAATGTAAAATAATATAAAAGTTAACAAGTGCTCCTGGCCTAAAAATGTTTTGTTTAACATGCCACAATAACATCACTTAAAACAATGCAGTGGTTGCAGGTAATCACTCAAAAACATTAAGCTATCAAAGTCAAAGCACACTTTATTGTCAACCAAACTCTGCAACAGCAGATTGCAAGAACACTGAAATTGCGTTTCTCCAAACGTGCAATAACAAAGTTAAAAGTTAGACATAAAACCAAGATTTAACTATATTTAAGACTATGATGCACGACAAAGAGACCCCCCCCCCACACACACACACACACACATAACCAAAGACCAACTACTCTATGCACATTCCCATGCAAAAATGTTTACACCCTTTCATCTCCATGCTGCTACTTTGCACCATGCACTTTTGCCTCATTGAACCTTGTTGACACTATTGCACTCCAGCAAAACCTCAAGTACTTTCTGAAACGCTGACAGTCTAGAAATGTAATGTAAGCTCAGTGTCTATGGTATGTTGCCTGTTATTATGTTAATGATATCTATTGCAGTCTACTGTTAATGTTATGTCTTATAATGCTTGATATCAATTTCACTTTGTCCTAGTGAGTTGTGTTAAATACAGTTAACGTTACATCACTTAGTTACATGTCAAACTTTTAACCTTGTTGCTTATTTGGAGTTTGGAGAAAGGCAATTTCAGTCTGCTTGCAATGTAACGTTAATGTTACTGTTGCAGAGTTTGATTGACAATAAAGTTCGCTTTGACTTTGACAAACGATATATTGCTAGCAGTGGACAGTAATATCAGTAACATAATGGCAGGGAACAGAACAGGCATTGTGAACATACATTTTGTTGACTCTTGACACACAGTTAATTTCCACAATATACATCTTACAGTTTAAAAAGCCATAGTTCTACAATAAAGTCTAGTGCAACTGAGACATAAAGAGTCAACTCACCCTGCTGTCTGGGTACAGTCGAGGTTAGCATCCATCGTCATTCGTGTTCTGCAGCCAAGACTTGAGACCAAAAACCAAGATGAAGCGTCCGTCCACATTTTTACGATCGTCGAGAACACCTAGCTCCCCAGTACTGACTCCTAACCTTTCCGCTTGCTTCACTTGTTCCTCCATCAAGGCCAGAATAGGGGAAATCACCAACACCACAACAACGGGTTAGCTTCTCTGCCTTGTAACGTTAGCCTAGTCGCCTCCTTTGCAACGTAGCCAATTGAAAAATATAACTTTTTTTCTAGGAAGAAGCGCAACGACATCTTTGCCCGATATAAAATTAGTTAAGAACTCTCTTTGTTCTATCTTCAATTCCTTAATAATGTCTGGAATCTTAAACAGCATGGTTTCAATCGCTTCGTTGACTTCCGCCATGTTTCTTCTTCTCCAAATGACTACACAGCGCAGAGTCTTGACGTCGTCTCTCGCAACTCCCGCCCATGCTGTCAATCTCCCCCCTTCTGCTCGCTGATTGGCCTTATCAATTTCTGTTCGCAGAAAACGAGCCCAATGGAATCAAAGCCAGACGGAGTATGTAGCTTAAGACTTTTTAGCGGAAGTACGTAGGCAGGCAACGCCAGGCTAGCTCCCCGGCAAACGTTCCAACTTTTAATGATGTTGCAAATATACTCTGGGTCCTCATCAGGTCCATATCACATTCTTAACACTTCTCCTTTACTCTCCTTTAAGAGAAACCCTAACAAGATCCAGACTTAGCAAAATCACAGTCTAGATTTTGAGACAAGCAGGCAGACAAACTTGGACGCCTGCAGAAAACTGCTTGTGTTTGAAAAGAAGAAGAAATTGTCAGAAAGAGTCTGCATTACACACACACACACACACACACACACACACACTTTACCATGCCCTCAGTCTCACCTCGCTTACCTTCTTTTTCTCTTCCTGACAAGCTGTCCAAACTGCACAGAAATTCGCACCGACTTTTACCCCAAATTTCAAACTACTATATATATCCAGCATTCCTAAATATTGAAGACAAAATTAGATATTACACACACACACACACACACACACACACACACACACACACGAAAGGCACGAAAAAACCCCCCACAAGATTCACTGTGCATTGATGCAACAATGTATATCCCTATGTCGTATGACTGGTCGTGCCAAGGAAGTTGATTTGAATTTGAGAGAGAGTGTGTGTGTGTGTGTGTGTGTGCGATGTTTGTGTGTGTGTGTGCGCGCTGTTTGTGTGTGCGCTGTTTGTGTGTGCGTGTGTGCGCTGTCTGTGTGTGTGTGTGTGTGTGTGTGTACGCTGTGTGTGTGTGTGTGTGTGTGTGCACGCTGTTTGTGTGTGTGTGTGTGTGTTTGTGTGTGTGTGTGTGCTGTTTGTGTGTGGATGGAGTTCAATCCAGAAAGTAGAGAGAGAGAGTATGTGTGTGTATGTGAGGGATTTTAACCAAGTAAGGGTGATAGAGCAAGATAATGTGTGTGGGGGTGTGTGTGTGTGTGTGTATGTATGTATGTGTGTGTGTGTGTGTGTGTTGGGGTGTGTGTGTGTGTTGGGGTGAGCATAAAACTTCAGACAAAGATGGTGTTAAAGGCAGAGGTGATCAGAGAGGGAATTGTTCCGTCCTCTCTCTGTCTCTCTCTCTTTGAGTGTGTGTGTGTGTGTGTGTGTGTGTGTGTGTGTGTGTGTGTGTGTGCGCGCGACTGCAGCATTGCTCCTAGCAACCGAGGCTGTTATCTCTCCACCCACACGGCTGCGGCTGCTACAGACCAGAAGATTCACATCTTTCATGGCACACGTGTGTGTGTGTGTGTGTGTGTGTGTGTACACGTGTGTGTATGTGTGTGTGTGTGTGTGTGTGTGTGTGTGTACACGTGTGTGTATGTGTGTGTGTGTGTGTGTGTGTACACGTGTGTGTGTGTGTAAAAGCGTTTGTGTACACGTGTGTGTGTGTGTAAAAGCGTTTGTGTACACCTGTGTGTGTGTGTGTGTGTGTGTGTGTGTAAAAGCGTTTGTGTACACCTGTGTGTGTGTGTGTGTGTGTGTGTGTGTAAAAGCGTTTGTGTATATGTGTGTGAGTGTGTAAAAGTGTATTTCCATGTGTGTATGTGTGTACATGTGTTTGTGTAAGAGTGTAAGTGTACACGTGTGTGTGTGTGTGTGTGTGTGAGTGTTGGTGTGTTGGTGTGTGTAAGCGTTTGTGTGTGTACTGTATGTTATATATTTGAGTTAGTCCATGAGTCACATGAGTGTAATTTTAGTGTGTGTGTGTGTGTGTGTGTGTGTGTGTGTGTGTGTGTGTGTGTGTGTGTGTGTGTGTGTGATTCCCTTGTCTGTAAGCTTTTCTGCTTCCTTTGCTAATTAACATCTTGGCATCCTCCCCCTCTCACTTATAGCATCTGACACTATAGATGTCCGTACAGCTGTGCACACACACACACACACACACACACACACACACACACACACACACACACACACACACACATTTACACTGCTCTGATAAGACAAGCATTGTAATTACCATGACAGGATTGTCTGAGAAAGTGCCTTACTCAACACAAACAGACACACACTCACACACACACACACACACACACACACACACACACACACACACACACACACACACACACACACACACACACACACTACCAACTCATTAATCACCATGATACACATACATTCACATGTTCACACACATCACACATCTGCACATTAACACATTGCAAAGGCACACACACTCTCTCTCTCTCTCTGTCTCTCTCTGTCTCTCTCTCTCTCTCTCTGTCTCTCTCTCTCTCTCTCTGTCTCTCTCTGTCTCTCTCTCTCTCTCTCTCTCACACACACACACACACACACACACACACACACACATCTCTCTCACACACACACACACACACACACACACACACACACACACACACACACACACACATCTCTTTACTCTCTCAGATCAGAAGACTCTCAGGAGTCAGGAGCTTATGTAATCCCAGAAGCATTCAACATGAAACACACACACACACACACACACACACTTTTAGGGCATTGTAGATCTCAATATGAAAGCTCTGTTATCAAATCAAATCAAGGCATGGTTCATGAGCAGCCCTGTCACTGTGCCGGGCCTTAGGGGAACACACACACACACACACACACACACACACACACACACACACACACACACACTCACACACGACACACTCACACACGACATCCTCACACACAACATGCAAGCCGCTGAAAATAACCTTCCTTTGATGGGCATGCTGCTGGAAGTGTGTGTGTGTGTGTGTGTGTGTATGTGTGTGTGTGTGTAAGGATGCTGTTAGC
>JAODXP020001449.1:0-22633 GCA_027497455.2 Sardinella longiceps | reverse complement strand
CTAGCACAATGCGCTGGCAGATTAAATGATGCTTCTCTGCGTACATTCTTTTATGAAGCAATGTCCATAGTTAACAACCGTCCCCTTAATGTGAATAGCATCAGTGATCCCACAAGCTTGGAGCCCCTCACTCCCAACCACCTGCTTACCATGAAGTCCTCTATTCCACTGCCCCCACCAGGTACATTCGATAAAGAAGATTTGTACACAAGGAAACGGTGGAGGCAGGTGCAGTATCTCTGTGAGCAATTCTGGAGCAGGTGGAAGAAAGAATATCTTTCCAACATCTCGCTCAGGCAACGGTGGAATTCTCCAAGAAGGAACGTGCAGGTGGGGGACATTGTAATTGTAAAAGAGGAAGAAGCCCCTCGCAATGAATGGAAGCTGGCTAGGGTTCTTGAAGTCAACAAAAATGATGATGGGCTAGTGCGGAAAGTTGTAATACAAATGGGAGAACGAAGGTTGGGAAAAAGGGGGGAACGTCTCACCAAACTCTCAATTATTGAGCGGCCTATACAAAAGTTAGTGGTCCTAGTAGCTAAAACTTGAAATCCTGCATTGCACTTTAATACACCTGATGTGGTATATTTATGATGTCATCTTTTATATGGTGTATTTATGATGTGACCTTTTGATATGGCGTATTTATTTGATGTCTGTTTAAAATGACTTTGAAATATGGTGTTTATGATGCATTATGGTATGCTTATCTGCATGGTGCTTGGTATGAATTAGGCCTACTGATCTTATGGGGGTGTGCAATACTCTTAATAACTTTGAAATGTGCATTGGTAATGACTATTTTTAGGGAAAAATGTAACATGGTTTACTGATGAATTACTGTACTTCAACTGGTTTGGGTTTATTGTATGTTTACTTTGTATGCCTGGAAATTACCATTGAATATGATAGTGTTGTATGTGCAATAACTCAAGGTAATTTGGTGGGAGTGTAGCTGGCGCTGATGGGGTGTTGGGGATCATGTGACCTGGGAGCAATTTACCTTGGCAAAATGTTGTTTTGTAATATCAACATCCTTTATTTTTTGTTTATCATTATGTGCGGATATTTTTTATTCTGTGTGGACAATGTAAATGTATCTCCCGGTGAGAGATTGTTGGTCATGTGACCTACTTACCTGAGTTGCCTTATATGACCTGGAAGTGCTTGCGTAAAACAAAGGCTTGAATGATGAGATGAAGGGACGATGTGTTTTATGCTCCCCAACGTATTTCTACCGCTGGTTAAAAGGCGTACACGGTAATTGAAGTTAAATTCATTGATTATTATTATAAATTCTGGTTTGTTTGTTGGTTTGTTTCTAATGTGTGTTTGGTTTGTTTGTCTTGTTGTTTGTGTCAGTTTTCACGGTGCTCCATGACTGAAAAGGAAAATAAAACTGTGTTGTGGACATCAGTTCGAGGCGTGGAACAAACTTTATTTCAACCAGCAGTAGTTACACCCAGATATAAATATGATATAAGCCACGTTTAAAGTGTATCTTTTGCATGATCAATTTTTTTTTTTTTTTTTTTGTAAATAAATTTGATGTGAAGATCACATCCCGCATGTATGTACTGTATGTTTAAGGTGTAATTGTTAATGGCATAACATCTGATGTCAAATAGGCCATTGGCACCCTGATAAAAAACATCTCATTCACAATGCAATCTTAATTTGGTCAGTCTTCTTTTAAAATGCTTGTTTAGATTAGACCATGCATGCTCCTCAGCAGTTTATTGATTATCAAAGTAGTAAGCCAGGCCTACTTTACTTTTATAGGCTTCACAAAAGTTCTGTATCACAGGCATCCCCCATTTACTTTAAGCAATTGTGCTAAGCTAGGCTAATATTGTGAAACTATGTAGGCCTAAAGTGTGGTATTTACAGAATGCTATTTTCATGAATAACACTGGGACATTCTGCAAATAATAAAATATGTAGGCGACTTCAAAAAGATGGACTACCCAACCCTATTGCGAAAAAACATCAACTTCTTCTTGTATGTACAGTAGCTTCTTACACTGTATGTAGTTTTCTAGCCTGCCTACATATCTCATCTAAGATTTTCATTTCACCAATGCTTGTCAAAGTCTTATATGTGAATGAGTACACACATTCTGTAAGGATATTGAAGGTTTAGTGCTACGGGTAAGGTAAGAAGGTTTAGTGCTACAATTTTGATATGGTGCAAAGTTATATATGCATATTGTTATGTTCATATTGTACGCATTTTATACACATTTTGCATGGGGTTTGACTCCCCTAAAGACCCCATATGAGATTTTTATACAACATATAGAATCATTGTGAAGATTATGAAAATTATTTCATATGGATACCTTAGTGATAAATCATGATTTGTCCATGGTACAATATATTGTCCCTCAAGATTATGGTAGTCAAATCAAAGCTGGTTGTCAACTACCACAATAGTTACCATGCCCATTACTACAATCACAAACACCAGTCATCATTACCAAGAGATCTACTACTACAACAGTAGAAAATATACTAGAATGGAGGCACTATCTGCCATGAGGCAGGTTTAAAAATGATGACAGACCGAACAGTGCAATCAACACATTGACTGTGGTTACATTAGTTACAGTAAACAGATATGGTTGGGATTTATTTATTTATTAATTTATTTATTTATTTTGACATTGTGGATTTAAACAAAAACATATGTCAGTGAGAAACAATTGCTTGCTGGAGGATTTTAAGTTGCCAATTTGCTGATCATAAATGTTTTAATGATAGTTGTATACTTCCTTTGTTCTATTAATTGGGGTAAAGAGTGCCATGCTTCGGCTGATAAAACATTGCAGTGTAGGATACCAAAAAAGCAGAAAGGGAATGGGGTGTTGGCTACAAAATCACAAGCCAGTAAAGAGGGTCATGTCCATGTCCATGGTTTTGGACATGACCAAAACATAGGTTGGGTTGGGTGGCAAGGAGGTTGGGTGGCAAGTGTCTCTAACACTGGCACACATGAAATAGACCTTTTCGAACTGGTGTCCCTTCTATCATGTCTTGTTTCAGTGTTCGGAGAGATTTCACAAAGGAGAGATCCCTAAAAACACTTGCTTTCCAATGCTATAAGATTAATTAGTAATGAAGGAATTGACTTTAATCTTAATTGGTTTACTGAAGTAAAAGAAGTAAAGAAATGTCGGTAGGTAGAGGTGCAAGAATATGCTAACTCTGACCATGAACGATAGACCATGACGCAAGAATCTGCGTTGTCTTTCAAACTGCACCTCTGCAAGCAATAGGATAGCACTATGACCATGGCTCCATATGATCAGAAACATAGAAAAGGCTCTGGCTACGACCAATCAGATCAATTAACAATCGGATTCAAACAACCCCACAATGATTGTGATTGGTCCCTGACGCCAACCACCAACGATGGTTGACTATCAAAATTCTCTATGGCTGATGGCTTGATGTACTCCCTGAGCAAATCAATTTGCTACCGCTAGGCTACATGTACATTTCTTAACTAACCACACTAACCACCACTGTGGTTGAAGCAAAAAGAATCAGACAGCAATGGATATGGTCCTAGACTCTTTGCACAAAATGAAACGATGTGAAAGCGTTTGATGCGTCAGGCTAGTGATAACCTGCACACAGCATCCCTCTCCTCAGCACCAGGGAGACGAGCGAGAGCTGAGCTGGGTTGGGCAAGTCATTAAGATGCAAATGAGAGGGATGGGATGGATGGTGATGTTGAGATGAATGGGATCCCAGGCCAGTGCACACGTCTGTGCAGACAGACTCTCGACAGGAGTACAGGCTTACTGGCTAAGTAAATGAGGATGGCAGTTCAAATTTCAGTGACTACCATAACACATAACACTGAACAACACGCATGGCGGTTATGGAATGCATGCCAGTAGTTGTGGGTTCGAATCCCACCTTCCACAGTTGTGCCCTTGAGCAAAGCAATTCTCCTTTAGCTGCTCTAGGAGACACTGACCCTGAAATAACTGACAATTTAGTAATGTACAGTAAGTCACTTTGGTTATAGGCATCTAGACAGACAAACCAAAATGAAATATTATTTCATAATAGAGTTCTGTGTATCTGATCATGTCAACTTTTCTCATTCTCTCTCTCTCTCTTTCTCTCTCTCCCAATGAAGGGGAAAGAAATTCCACATTTCTCTCTCCATCTTGCAGTTTTACATGCATAGGCCTACAAAAAATCAAGCAAGCTACTAAAATAAAATGGCTGACTTGGCTCCTCAGCGAGAAGAGAGAGAAATGAGCCTTGAGGAGCACTGGAGGAGACTGCAAAGCTCGGCATATCTCCGACGTTCATGACACAGAAGAAGTGCACTGAAGGCTTTTCTTTTTTTGTGATAGTGTCTAGGCAGGGTCAGGGAGTTTTCCGGGGCTACATTCATCTTGTGAGGTCATGATTTATTTAGCCCTAGGCCGGTTATTTACTGTAATGACATTTACAGCATCCTCACGAGTTTTTAAAAATTCATTCTTCTCGCTAGCTTCCAATTACGTGCGCTTTTGTCCCCCAGATAATTTTGTGGCTCCAAACACAATGGAACTGAACAGAGAGGCAAATAAGAGAGGAAAGTCTCGAGTAGGTCACCAAAATAAAGCTCCTGATTCATGCACATCCATCAGAGACAATGAGCCTGCAAAGTCACCTTGACTTCTGCGTGTAGGCCTCCAAACTCACCAGAACAACACTAATTCATTTGATCAAAATAGTGTGGAAAAAAAGTAAATTCCAAGAAAGGCCACATGGTGGCAGTGCTTCACCACAGCATCACATTGTTTCTCCTCTGCCTGCCAAAATGAGCTATGAGTTCATATTCGACAGTCCCAAGGGGAGTGTTCTCTCTTCTCACCAGCTGACTTTGCACAGCAGTTGAGCCTGGTTCTGGATTCTCTCACTGGTAACTATCTCCAGTGGACCGTATGTGTGTGTGTGTGTGTGTGTGGGGGTGTGTGGGTGTGTGTGTGTGTGTGTGTGTGGGTGTGTGTGTGTGTAAGAGAGAGAGAGAGAGAGAGAGAGAGAGAGAGAGAGAGAGAGAGATAGCTCTAAGCATTTCTCTTTGACTCAGTGACACAGTATAAACGATTTAATGATGCACTGATTTTGAACATTTTCTTTTTTGCTAGAGCAGTTAAATTCATCAACAGAAAAAAATAGTGCCTCCGTAAGGAATTCTGCAAGGAAATAAAAATGCAGGCAAAAGCATCCAACTAAGACAAAATTCTGAGTCAACAAGAGAGATGAGTCAAAAGAATACTAATGAAACACAACATTGTAATTGATGTAAGCATTCAAACATGTTGACCAATACACACATTTCCAATGTGATATGATGACACATGGTTAGCTACAGTAGCTCACACAGTTTGAGCAAAGATGGTGGATAGGCGTCGCAAGATTGTTCATGGTAGTTAATGTCTATGGGAGAAAGTAGGGATCAACTCCAATCTGCCAGCTGACACCCCAATCAGTGCTCAATGTAGGTTCATTTATGTATTGAATGATTTGAACTTAATCAAAAAAGGTCCTGTCCCCAATCTTGATAAATCCAATCTGAGACTTGGCCAGAGAGGGAGGGACTTCGCTATTCCAGCACGTAACATACGTCACTCACAACCAAAAGTTAGCCTGACAAGCAAGACTATAATGTATAGTCCGACATCGATAGACCATGACCAAAGAATCTGTGTTGTCTTTCAATCTACCTCTGCAAGCAATAGGATATCGCTATGACCATGGCTCCATATGATCAGAAACATAGAAATGGTTCTGGCTACGACCAATCAGATCAATTAATAACCAGAGTCAAACAACCCCACAATGATTGTGATTGGTCCCTGACGTCAACCACCACCGATGGTTGAATATCCAAATTCCCTATGGCTGATGGCTTGAAGTACTCCCTGAGCAAATCAAATTGCTACCGCTAGGCTACATCTAGATCTCTTGGCTAACCACACTAACCACCACTCTGCACAAAATAAAACGATGTGAAAGCGTTTGATGCGCCAGGCTAGTGATAACCTGCACACAGCATCCCTCTCCTCAGCACCAGGGAGACGAGCGAGAGCTGAGCTGGGTTGGGCAAGTCATTAAGATGCAAATGAGAGGGATGGGATGGATGGTGATGTTGAGATGAATGGGATCCCAGGCCAGTGCACACGTCTGTGCAGACAGACTCTCGACAGGAGTACAGGCTTGGTGGCTAAGCCCTCAACAAGCTTTTGCAGGCATGACACATGCTAGTCTAAACTTAGGATCTCTTTCACAAATCGATTGAGATGATTAGATAATTAATATGCTATTACCATGTAGGCATATTAGAAAAGATTCTGAAATAATATCCAGAATATTAATATCAGTGGCATTATATCAATATTAATACATTATCCTTGTCAATATGTGCTGTGATTTCTCTGACAGGGCAAGATTTATGGTAATAATTTGTGTGTGTGTGTGTGTGTGTGTGTGTGTGTGTGTGTGTGTGTGTGTGTGTGTAAACTGTAAAGGATTAGAAAGGCACATTTACGGTAAATTCATATCACATTTTCTCTAATGTGGCACATGTGAGCTGAAAACATCTGTTGTGGGTTCTTCATGCATATTGTATTGGGCTGATGGAGATGTCTCACTTAGCTCATTCAGATGGGTGTGACAGGCTGGATCTGGAGGCACTGCAGCAAAAGCAGTGAATAGCACACAATTACTTGCATACTCAGCTCCATTTCTCCCTCTCTCATTCACACACACACACACACACACACACACACACACACACACACACACACACACACACTTACAGTGAGACAAAATTTGCTACTGTACATGATGTTAGATAGCATATCATCTATCTATGAAGTAAACAGAGTGCTGCTCTCCTCCAAAAGTGAGTGCTGGCAATAAGAGAGAGTATAAATGCCCTTCGGTGCAAAGTATGTTTAACAACAACAGCTTCTGTTTACCAAAGATGGACAATAAACCTGTCCTTAGGTAGCTACATGGTTAGAACCTTGACTGGCAGGAAAAGAGTGGGTGGATGAACAGTATTTGAAGGTCATGATTGAACATCACTTTCCTATGCTTACATGAATGTAGCTGCAGTGCCCTTGGCATAGATACGATGGACTACTCGCCAGGTGCCACACACAGCAGTGGTGTCAGTAGTCAATAATGGCAGAATCACCCAATGGAATAGAGTCAGTATACTATATACAGGTACATAAATCATAGGGCAATAACAACTGACTTATTTACAGAATCCAACTGAAGCGCTTCCAAAATCTTAATAAATAAATAAATAAATAGATAGATAAATAAATGTAACCCAAAACTTTTTTCCTACTTTTTAAGCTTATCTTTGCATCAGCACTTGAAGCCTGACTCATCACTAATGGATGTGCCGAGAAAAGGATAGCTCTGCGTCTGATCTCCATCGCCCAGCTGATGCAAATGTGTGCAAGCAGCCAGTCAGTGCTGTGGCGAGCGAGTGAGCAAGCGAGCGAGCAGCAGCACATGGGCTGCCAGGAGTATACGCCTGATCTCCTGGTGGTTCTGAAGGTGGTGAACCACACATCAGCAACACAATGCATTATGGATGGAGCTCCAGCCTAGCTGATCCTGCTCTATCTGGCCCTGCCTTTCCTTGTGCTGCTGCTGCTGCCCTGCTCTAATGCAGACACATACAGTGCAGTGGATTCAGGTTCAGATCTGGGCCGTATGTGGACCACAGGAGACAGCATTTCTGCCCAGAGTTGCAGGTGCTCAGACATCCCTGGGGGGTTAAGACAGACAGACAGACAGACCTGTCCACAGATAGACTAGAGGGGCTTGGGCTGGGAGGCAGACAGACCTGAGGGTTCTGTAGGGTAGGTGAGCTTATACTGAGGGAGCCATGCCAATGACTAATGGGTTATTTCCTGCCAATATTTGTTATTCGCTTCACGTCCTTACATGCTGCATGCTCTTGTGTTGGGCATAGACTCAAATAATTAGTAGTGCCAAATGCATTTGAGCGCTTGTGGCTTAGTATGCACAGGAGTAATAAGAGGCATAGGATTTCACCGGCAGTACTTTCTCTCTCTCTCTTTCTTACCTCTCTCTCTCACTACCTCTCTCTCTCTCTCTCTCTCTCTACCTCTCTCTCTACCTCTCTCCCTCTGTTTCTCACTCTACCTCATTTCCTCTGTTTCCCTGGCTGGCAGTCTGGACTTACTGGCTCGAGTGATGACTCAGCTGTGAAGCTGCTACCCGTAGGCTGTGTGTGTGTGTGTGTGTGTGTGCCTGTATGTGTGGAGAGAGACAGTCCAGAGAGCGGAGAGTAATGACCCTCACACACACACGGTACAGCAGTTACAGCCAGCACCCTCATGACAGAGTGTGTACTTCATACCGCTGACTCGGCACCCGGCCAGCCGAGCACACAAACCTAACGCCTGCTGTCTCATCAACACCCAGACCCAGTGTCCCAGTGACATACAGTAATGCAGGATGATAATGCAAAAAAACACAAAAAAAAACTGAATGAAGACTCACTGTCTTGTGAATGTAATTTCCTCATCGACTCTGCACACAAAGCACATGTTTCAAATATTTGCATCTCCATAACCTACTAATCTGTTGTAATGACTGAAATGACATCTCCAGGCAGGAGAACAGTAAAGATGACTCAGAGGTTTTGTGTAACCAAGTTCCAAGAGAATACTGTCTATTCCGAGGAAGAGTACGTCTTTCTATTCTATTCCGAGCAGTAGTGCAGCTGCCTTTCTCATTGAGATGCAGAGCGTGCCGCAGAATAGACCTGCCACTGTGACGACAACTATGATCAATAACTTTATGGCCAAGCCCCCCCCCCCCCAAAAAAAAGAAAAATCCTGACTGCACAGTGGGGTGTTCACTAGCACACCATTACAGCAGAATTCTGCTCCTCAAGCCCCTGCCTGACAGGGGAGAGGGGAGGGATGGGCTGCAGAGGGAGGGAGGGAGAGGGAGAATATGGGTGTGTGTACTGTAGGAGATACAGTATTACAGACTGTACATTTTGCCCATGTTGCAGGAGTGCATTATGCCATGGAAACCATTCTTCCATGATTGTACGGTATATGGTCAAATAAAATGGTTAAGATTAAAATTTTGATGAACGCACGCACGCATGCACACACACACACACACACACACACACACACACACACACACACACACACACACACACACACACACCTACAGAGTGGCTGCACAGGTGTACTACTGCAATCTTTTCGAAATGCATTAAACTTTCATTTGCAAAGACGTGAATCTCACCAGGTGGTCAATAATGCTCACTGATACACAGACACGAAAATCTCTGCAAAGTATGGTTTCTCACAGGATTTTTTTTTTAACCATTCAATCTCATTTGTGGATGTATTTTTTAAAAAACCTTTCACACCCTTATGTAAACTTCTACCTTAAGAATTTGAAATAATACAAGCTGATGGACGTTGCACGTTGGATGTTGCATAATCATTGTGTCAGGGTAAGCTTGAATGGTACCAACCGCTTGGTGAGTGATTGGCAGCTTTAATATAATGCCCTAAAAGGTTTTTAACCTATTTTCCTAGGTCTAAGCAGAGACACTTATAGGTCTAAGTGGCCACTACATTTTTTTTTTAAATCCGTGAACATGACTGACCACTCGGTGAGTTTCATGCCTTTCCAAGCGAAGCTCATTCCTGAAAATATTTTGCACACAAGCACATACAGTACACATACATAAGCACGAATACATCCCACAAGATATAACCAGAGGTGAGCTAGCGGTCAAGACACACACATGGCCAAGTAGCAAGTGAGACTCTAATTGTGTAGTAAATCAGAATAATGTAGCATATCAGATTAAAAGATAAGTCGTCTCTCTCTGCTCAGAGGAGAGTCATTATAAAGTGCAATTGCTATATGGGTATGTCCTCTTATGTCTGTCCCAACTACAGCTGAGTTGGCAAAGCTGCCAACTGAAAACACTTTATTACTTTGCCAGTATACTGTGTAAGGGAATGTGATATACTGTCCATAATGTTTAACAACTTCTGTAACATCCTCTCCACCACCAATTAGGCCTATATGGATTCTAGACTAGTCTCCAACATAGAGCCTGCCTTTCAAATCAGCTTGCTTAGTCTGTTACAGGCACTTGCTACACTGCTACCTCAGCAGATGACAAAGAAAATTTCACTTGCCATCACAGACTAATAAAACCTTAAAAGACCTTAAACACCCATAAAAGACCTGTTTTTTCTGACCCTTCTTGTAGACAGCTCCAGTGTTGTGGTTTCAGTCCAGTTTATTGTCAGTATGCAAACCCATACTGATAGTTCTCTACCACCTCTACCTTCTTCCCCAGGATGATGAAGGTGTTTGGTTTAGCCCATTTTCCTTCTGGTTGTTACCGCACCACTCCTCAAAGCGGTTCTGATATTCCACACCATTCAATGGTTAACATAGGCTCCATAAAATTATATACATGTAGATATAGGCTTACTGCATCTCCTTGGAATGGATAACATCAATCTAATGTGCAAAGAACTCTGGGATTAGATTACTATTGGATAGCATTGTGCGGTGACGTGACGTTAGACTGCGGTGTGACATGTATCTATGACATCCACAGTAACAATGTGACAAGGATTACACAAGGAGTTGCTCGCATGATCATCTTTCTCCCAGCATTACCATTTGAGCGTGTGTGTGTGTGTGTGATTTAATGTGTGTGAGGAGGAAGAATGAGAGAGCACATGTTTCTGCCTTTGTGTGTGTGTGTCTGTGTATGTGTGTGTGTCAAACACGGCAGGGTGTGAAAACATCTTCCTCTGTGGCACAACAAACCTGATAATTGCCAAGGAAGCGCTGAACAGGCATCTACACGGTGCCGCCCTTGGCACGCTGCATCCATGCTTGTGTTTGCGATTGTTCTTGTGCTGTGCCACAGCACAGGCACAGGCACACACTCACTCACTCAATGAGCTCCACAGCTGATCCTGACTGCCTCTCTGCCTGCCTGACTGCCTCTCTGTCTGCTGCCAAACAGCATGACTGCAGTGTGTGTTGTAGCTTTACACACCACACACTACTGTAGCCCTTGCAATGGCAACCTGAGCCACTGCTGCAGAGGCAGCACAGGTCCAACACAACAAAACAAAACAAAACTAGAAAAGCGCTCAGAGAGCGCAGATCTCCGCCAAGGCAATGTGGTCACAGAGACAATATAAATTCCAGACCATGTTCTGGGTCACCGATCACTACCAAAACCAAATCACTTCTTGCTTGTCCCAATATACACATTGTCCGAAAATTTCATCCAAATCCGTGCAGTACTTTTCGAGTTATCCTGCTGACAAACAAACAAACAAACAGACAGACAGACAGACAAACCAACGAGACCGAAAACATAAACTCCTTGGCGGAGGTAACAAAGCAAAATAGTGTAGTAACGTTCAAACTAAAACAGAGAAGGAGAACTGGTTCGGAACGCACTGCAGAAGTTCAAACTGAATGTGTGGCAGGCTACACATGAAAGGCGTTGTGGGAACAAAGAATCCATCACCTGCAGCTAATTTCCCTACATTTCTCTATCCCCACTGGCAATTCACAAGATTAGGAATTTGGCTGTGACAATGCACACAGCTGACAAGGCACTTCTGCCATCAAGAACACAGGACTACTACTGAAGAATATGACTTCAAAAAGTAACTACATAGGCAATGAAACACAATTTAATACAGGGGCATATGTGTGTGTGTGTGTGTGTGTGTGTGTGTGTGTGTGTGTGTGTGTGTGTGTGTGTGTGTGTGTCGTGTGTGTGTGTGTGTGTGTGTGTGTGTGTGTGTGTGTGTGTGTGTGTGAGTGAGAGAGACAGAGAGAGAGAAAATTCCCACAAATTCCCTCTAGGTGTAATTCCAAAGGGTAGCTGGAGGCACAGTCAGACTCCGTGCTGTGATAGTCATACAAATACGTATAGTATCAGACATTGCACACACACAATTCACCCCCATGCAACCACTCCTATAAACAATCAAACATGCTTTTTATTACTTGTATAAAGACGAATGAGCATATGTTATTGCTGGTCAGTTGTAGAGGTGTGACTGTGTTTGTGTGTGTGTGTGTGTGTGTGTGTGTGTGTGTGTGTGTGTGCGCGCGCATACGAGTGCATGTGTGTCTGTCCACCCTCTGCAATGCAGCCTCCTATTTGCATTCTGACCAAGCACCACAAACCCATCAGCATCTCAAAACACCACACAAAAGAACATGGCACACACACACACACACACACACACCTGTAATGCGTGGCTTGAATAGAAGTTACAAGAACAGAATGTGTTGAATGACAGATTATACGGTATGTGTAATGCACAGAGATGATAGCCCTCTAATTTATCTCACTTTAATCCATCCTAATCTAATCTGCAGCAAAGTAACTTGCAGCCATAAACCAAAAGAGGACTTAGTCCCAGTTTGCGGGAAATAGTTCAGGCTTATCCCCCCGCATCTGTTTCGGTCTCCAGGGGGAATGATGTTTACAGAGAATTACAAGTTGTTATTTGCATATCACACAAAGCTATCTCTGCTGAGTTGTTATTCACTCATGATTTACATGCATGGAAATATAATGCACAAAAGAGTGAACACAAGTACATACTGTGAAGGTGTAATCCACCCAACCACCCACCACCCCTCCCCATTCTCTCTCTCTCTCTCTCTCTCTCTCTCTCTCTCTCTCTCTCGCACACACACACACACACACACACACACACACACGTAAATCTGTTTGGGAGTGGGTTGAGTAACACTCAGTCATGGCCGGGCACAAAGAAACGGTCAGGAAGCCTTGCTGATTACAAAATACTCAGGCAAGTGGAGATGGCTGATGTGGTTATCTAACCAAATGCAAAGCGATACAAAAACACATACTGCATTTACGAATGACTGAATTTAACACAGAATTCAAGATCATGAAAGACAGTTCTTCAAGGAGCCCAATATATTGTATGTACATGTGTTACAATCTTTTCTCTACACAGCTGCCATGGTTTTCTGTATGCAGATGCCATACCCATTCAATGTGTTCAATCACCTGATGCAGGCAGAGATTAAAGGATATTCTCGTACCGTAGCATAGGTGCTTTTGCCAGATAGCATAGATGGATACAGATGGATCATCTCCCTGCATTTATGCCAGGTTTCCTACCACAGCTAGCTCTGCAACTAGCTCAATTTTCTCACAAACAAATTCTATAGAATAGAGAACCGCAAAAAAAAAAAAAAAAACTGAATGATGCAGGATTGTAATGTACACAGAATCCTTCAGTGGCTCAGCGCATGTGAACATTACGTGCATGACTGCATAGCTTTCTACCTACATTATGCACATGAGGAAATAGGAGTTTAAAGCATCCTCTCTGAGTCACTGCTTATGTATTCATGTGAGCACGCTCACTGACATGCCCTTTCTTCTTCTGCTACTGCTACCCTACTGCTTCCTCTGCCACTATCCCGGTGCTCCTCCTTAGTGCCACATCTGTTCATTTGTTTCCCTCCAGATGGCTTCCCCCTATTGGAGCAGCCAGGGAGGAGGATTGAGGCGGTCAGTATTCCAAGATCTTTGGGAACAGCTGTGCCAACGCCAAAGCTATAGCCGGCTCGCACACCGGGACATGATGTCATCATCCTCCTCAGCTAACTGGCCCTTCGGCTAGAGTAGTGTGCCCTCTTTTCACCCACTCCAATCAGAATACTTCCTGTCATGAGTCAGCCAAAGTTTACAGTAACAGACAAGACCCATTTTCTGTCTTGCGTTTTCAAAAACGTTTAAGGGACTGACCTTAGTGAATAAGGGAGTGGCATCCGGATCGAAGAGTATCCACCGCAATTCACTGCAACATTACCTGTGTCGGCATATTGACACATCACCTTCTTGGTCTAGCTTGTGAAAGTACTATAGCCCATAGAAGCAGTAGTCTATTAAAAGCAGCACTTCTTTCGCACTGAAGTGAGTATCAAATGGCAGGCAACATGGCGTTTTATCTAATCTAAAGCTGAAATGAAATTATCCATCCCCTACATCTGCTGGGCTAACCTCAGTGTCTGATTGCATTAGGAGGCGATTGGCATCAGGGATGAATTGGCTGCTACTGTTTGTCAGTACTGCATTAACACCGGCCCTGATAAGAGACTGCCAGTCCCAGTGGGAGGGACGCCTGCACTTCTGTCAGAGACAGTTGGGGGGGAAAAATGATGTTTAAATGCTTTTTATCTGTAGCCTTTTGGTTCTTTGCAGATTGTTGCACTGATAATTTCCTTCTGGGAGGGAAAATTCATTGCTCCTTTAAAGGTGAATGGAAATACTGATAGGAATCATCCCTTACCTGTATACATACGTTTATAAACAACATCATTTGCATTTGAAAAAGCTGTATTCAAGAGCATTTTTACTTTCAAATACTTTGAGATTGTTTTATTGAAGCCAAATGATTTCAACCTTACTGACTAATAAAAGCCATAGAGGATACACTGACCAAATGACAACACAGACCAGACAGGACAGCTTGATGACATCACATCAGAGTAGTACAGCAAGTGCAGTGAGACAGACAGGGAGAAACTGAGAGTGCTGCCTGTTATTTTATCGATGCAGAGGGAGAGTGCTGTTGTGTATTTAGGTGCAAACAATTTGTTGACTCCAGATCAATACGGTCTCACCAACTCTGTGACTCACTCTGCACACCTCAGCAATAATGTGGCTTTATAGTATGTAGTCTTCCCAGCTGGACTTGCTTGTGTGTGTGTGTGTGTGTGTGTGTGTGTCTGTGTGTGTGTGTGTGTGTGTGTGCACGCGAGCGCGTGTGTGGGTATGTGTACATACTGTGTGTGTATGTATATCAGAATGACATCAAATATTTTCCTACAGGGATGAAACGAACTATGTTCAATAAGACAATGAAAACCCTCAAACAGTCAATGACATTCAAAGACATTGTTCAAAGACAGTGACGTGCTGTAGCCTTGCTCCTCTTGAATGCGTCAGCACTTCCAGGAATTACAAAGTAAGACCCAGACCAGCAATATAAGAAAAACTGTTTTCAAATCATCAAGACTACAAATTAGTCACATCACTGTAGCCTGGATGTTCTTGATGTGACATCTAGTAGTCACAGCGGGATTCTCTCTGCAGGGCAGGAAGCTCATTAAAGAGGTCTGATGGAACAGCACAGGGTCTCAGTGGGGCTCCTCTGAGTGTGACCTTGTTTCCACACACACCCACCTGGCCAGAACCCCGTCCCCCTCCCGTCCCCTCCCACCACCTGCTAAACTCAGCACCCCGCCCTCCTGCCGTCCCTCACATTTTTACTTCTCCATCCTTTTCCCTTTCGTTCTCTTTTTCTTCTTCCCCCCTCTCCCCCTTCTCTCTAACTTGTTCCCTCTTTCACTAAGCTTCATCTCCTCCCCCTCTCTCGAGACAACTTTGTTACCTTATATCTCTGTCTCTCATCAGCGATTCAAGACACAGCAGGGTCTTGGGTATATTGTATGGTTACAGCTGCTCATAGTGGTCTTGCATCATCAAAGACCAGAAGAGACCTCACAAATTTCCATATGGTAAGCTGCTTGCCTTAAAAAAAATGTCACTGGGGCACACTTTAAGCACAACTATGAACAAAAATAGAATTCTTTTTTGTTTTCCTGTTCATCCAAAGTAACATATTTTGCAATAACACTGCCAGAATGATCTAGGCAGCCTAATAACTGAAGCAGACCAAAGAACATCTCTACCTATGAGCTTGCTAGTACAGTATGGATTTTGTAACAGTGGTGGCCGGGATGTGTGAATGTGGGCTTCAGATGACTAGACAGTCTAATTTTGGCACACAAAGTTCTGTTTAAATCAATATGGTTGTGCTTACACAACAAGGTAGGCTAGGCTAAATGACACAGTAATTAGGCCTATCGGATGGCACAATCCTCTATAGTAGGCAACCACAGAGGAGGCAGCTCCACTGCATGAACAATGCAGTTATACTGGGACAAAATGTGGCTTAAACCAGAAACATTCTGTTAAGCCCGGATGGGTATGACACAACTTCGACCACACTAATCAACATGGTGTGATCATGGGGCAAAGGTAACCAGACATAATTGCTTCGTAAGGAAATGTTTTGTATTAGCCTCATCCAGATGATTCATGCAGCACATTAAAGTCAATTGCAGCCTATAGCTGATGAAAGGGTGATTTCAACAAATAGCCTACCACAACAAATAGCCTACATTAGTAGCCTAATAGGATAAATTACATAAACAAAAGGCCTACATCACACAAATGGACATAAACAAGCAAAGAAGAAGAGGCACAAGCACCTCTCCATATTCCTGTTTTACATTAGCCTATTATTTAGAAGGGTTTTGTTTGTCTCTTTTTCCTATCCTCAAATCTCACATCCATGGACTTGCAGGTGCCTCACAAAATCTTGTTGTAGCCTAGGCTACTGACTCAGCCATACATTTATGCCAAGTCACCATGGCAACAAGGGATGCAATGCGCCTCGTGCCGTAAAACATCTGCACAATTAATGAACTGTAGCCCACACCCCAACTCAAATTTAGAACGGAATCACTACTTCCATCAAAACCCAATCAGCTGTAGCCTATAGGAAATAGATTAATTTCACTAACGTTAGGCATTTTGCTCCCACTGTGCTGTTTGACCAATTATGTAACACAACTGGAAGCTATGGAGCTCGACTGATCAAACTTTGAATGCAGACTGTTTGCAAAATAAGATAGGCTACACATTCAGCTTTATAGCCCACAATAACTTGTCGAGATTAGCCTGCTCAACGAAGCAAAGCTTGATCAATGTAGCAACACGTTTTTTTAAGTCTACATAAGTTAAATCTTCTCTTTTTCAAAAGTGTCATAGGCTACCTGCCAGTCATGGTGTGGTGTAGCAGCGCCAACATTTTACGCAGACACTTATCACCGAGCATCCAGCACAGCAGAGAACAACACTAAAATCGCAATAATCTACTGTTTCCCCTAAATAAAACTGCTGGCCAAATTTATTTCAAGGCACATTAAACATACATGTGAATGTGTATGATGCGATACAAGACATCTAGAGATAACAATTTAATCCGCGCATGCATGCTCCAGCTGTACCCTACCTGTCTGCAGGTTGAAAGAAATCCTTGTCTCTGCGAGGTAGGGCGTATCGCTTTTGGACCGGACTCTCCTGATCGGTCGGCGATCTGTGTCGTCCTCGGGAGAGGCCGCCATTAATTTGAGCAGCGTCCAGTGACGACTGACCGGCTGAGGGAAGCACAGTGCCACGGTCAAACTTGAATAGCCCAGTGTTTATGTAAAATAAATAAATAAATAAAACTAGGAAAGGGGCTGACAAGGGGAGATGGATAGATGTCAGGGGCGAAAAGGCAAAACGTGCGCCCACTCCATCTGACTGTAATACACGGCAGATGGAGAGGAATACACGCTGAACATATTGCAAATCCCGCCCACCGGTAAAAGCAGTTTGTGGTGAAAATGTGTGAATTATGCCCATTAACTGGGATACAAGGTGGAGTCGTTTCGGAAGCCGTCATAGCTGTCATCACCATAAACTCTCTTGGGTCACTTTCAAATTCGTCATAGTCATTCACAATATTTCCTTTATGCAATTTCAAGCTGTAAACTAAATTTTAGAAATTTTCACAATAGCCTACCAAGTGATGGGCAAATAGGCTAGTGTTTTAATGAGCCTATAGAATACTTTCTTCCTGCGACTTTTCAATTTTTTCTTTAAGCTGAAGGCTATAGGTTATCATTAAACAACAGCTGTGAAGAAACAAAACTGGTTTTACTGAAGGCACTTTTGGGAGTGAAAAACAACACTGTAAAGTAGTAGGCATAAGCCTGTATTACAGCAAAAACATGATAATATTTCAGGTTAGTCCTACCTCAAAAACCAATGTTTTTTCAGTTAGTTTACAAAATCATCTTCCTGTCAGCTGGAGCACAGTGTTCCTTTGATATGCCAATCCAACCCACTGAGCAGGAGTAGGCTACAATTGCAGAACAGAACTGAAACCAGACTAAAGAATGGGAAACTTTGGAAAAAGTTGTGAAAACCTGTAAGAATGACTGAGAGCCACTTTGCAAGCCACCTAAACAAGACAGTCAGATGATGATACTGAAAGGGCAAAGAAAACCACCACAAAACTACTGTGCACTAATGGTGAAGGTCTGCCAAATAAAGCAGACTATTATCACATGTAATTGTAAACTGTTTGTATTATGTGATGTTTTATTAGAATAGCCTGACCAGGGACTGGGGTTGCAAACTAGCCATCTGGCAATAAACTTTATATGTATTCACATCTACAAGTTTTGTCATGGCTCTGCCATGTCATGTTTGTAATAATGTGCACTGCATTGTCCCTGCCAAATAAACTAGGCTACAAATAAAATCAGTGGCTGCAGAGTCTGTTGGGGAAAAAATGAAACTGGGTCCAGGGCCTATTCCTCTGGGAGGAGAGGGACTCCAGGGTGCAGGCCAGTCTGCACAGAAAAAAACAAGCAAGTTGGCCCACAATTAGATTAGGTTGCAGTGGACAGAATTGCAAAAAAGTTTGGAGCATTCAAGGCAGAGTTTCACGCTGTTTGGCAATAATAACCAAGCAATAATTGAGATAATAAAAAATAATGAAAGATAATTAATCTTCATTGTGTCTTTTAGCCAAAACCGCTGAAGGATGCCATCTGCAATAAACTACCCAGTATGTCCAGTCATAGGCCTAACACTAAGCTGAATGGGTGAAACAAAAATGCTTGTCATCAAGTGTCCCACAAAGCAGTCTCTTCTGGGGTGCCTTGTTTCACACCTCAACATTCCAAGGTTCTAAAAGCATTCCATGATAGTAAACTGAACATTCTACCATTGAAATGCATTGGATTTATGCCTCTTTCTGACTTGAAAAAAATGGGTAATAATATTTAAAATAAGTCTAAATTGTCTTTCTTTCAAATAATACACATTTGAAGCACGCAAATTTGGAGGTCCCGAGTAGATAAAAGTGGTTTTACATTTATGTGCATGAAGCTTCAATCTATTCGGGACCTCCCAATTTGTGTGCTTCAAATGTGCATTATTTGAAGCAAAGTGAATTTAAACATGTTTGAAATGTTATTACCCATTTTTTCAAGTCAGAAAGAGGCATAAATCCAATGCATTTCAATGGTAGAATGTTCAGTTTACTACCATGGAATGTCGGAATGTTCAGGTGTGAAACAAGTCCATAGAGCCCCATTATGGCTACTGCCAGTGTTACAGTGAATAACTCCACTCCTTGTCAGAACATAGACAAAAGTTATCATCTTCAATCAGTGCCTCGTACCTCATTCCAAAACTTCTGTGTGGCTGGGTTGGGCACCCATGATAAAATGGCATTTATGCCATAGGGCATCAGTCAGCAGGCTCCAACATCCCCCTGGTACAAATTGTCACAACCACTGGAGAGTCTTTATAGACCACCAATTACACCACAATCCTGCTTCTACATGATATTTAGCCTTAGCTCCTGGTGCTATGCCATTTTTGCCTCAGCTGAGCTCCCTGCTGAATCTACTCACACAAAAAGTTTGCCATTCCCTTGGGGACCGTGTTGCCTATACTCAATTACTATGCAATTTTATTATATTATCAATATTAATCTTACAATAATTTTGAACTCTGTTCAATATATGATTCATAATGAATAATAATCCCATAGTGTACGATCACTTCAGAATTTCATTTGTTCATGGTGACAGCCTTAATCAACATTCATTTGGGAGGCTTTTTGAAGAAAAATGAATGGAATGGAGAGCCTTTATGTGTAAAATTGTTTGAAAACTACCTAACTGTCTATATTTTGTACATTTGATTCATGAACGCTTGATTCATGTTCAAAAATTATGATTTTGAGCCTTTGGTATGGGCCAATGGGCATAAGAGACATTTTGGTAATTTAGCCTATATAAAATGAAAGCTCTTGATCAGTTATTTTCTTGGCAAGGGGAATTCCTATTGATTGAAGGAAAAGGATATCGCAAAGTCAAACTATGTATATTTGGTGAAATGTCATTTACGCACTTGGTTCCCACCACTCAATTCCCCCAAATGAGAAATGAAATTATGGTTAAGGTTATGATTACTGTGGGCAATTGGAAAAAATAGCCTACGCATATGCTACATATCGCCATCTCGTGGACAAAATGTTAAACAGCAGAAATTTGTAGAGTACAGGTAAGCTAAGGTTAGGTCTACAAACCCATTGGAAAAGTAGGCCTAAGCTTTGGTTGTCTCAGACTAAATAAAGAAAATTGCCAATAAATGTTGCAATGCAATTAACCATAATGCTAGTTCTCATTTGGGGGAATTGAGTGGTGAGATCGAAATGCGTAAATCATATTTCACCACATACTGTAGTTTGACTTCAGTAGAAACATAGCCTGGGAGTTCCCATGCTCCTTTGCACGCTTTGTTAAGGCCGATAATGTAATAACGGCCAATAATGTAATAACTGCCAATAATGTAATGATTTTCACAGTTTTTAAATGTAATAAAGCCAATGATGTAATAGCTTGCCGATAATGTAAGAATTTCTTATTCTTATCTAAAAATATTATTTGTAAGTTTTATGTGTATGATTATCATAATGCAGTTATACGCAAACGGAATATTTTCAAATCATTTTTAATTCAATAATTCCCGCGGCGCCCCTGGCACCACCTCACAGCCCCCCAGGGGGCCCCGGCCCCCACTTTGAAAACCACTGGTCTAGAGTTCTAGGCTAATGAGTTGGACCAATTTCTTGTATCTTCAGTACTAGCAAGTCTTGAGTAGTTTGAGCAATAGAGCTCTTATTAAAATTGGCCAAAATTGCCTTTTAACCGTCCACTAGGTGAACAAAACACTCAAGTCATGTGACTGACACTTTACTCAGCCATCAGCAGGCTTCCATAGTTCTACAGCAAAATGTGAAAAAGTAATTTTATGGTTTCTAGATTGGGAAACGAAAATAGCTATTCTTACTTATTGGATATTGGATTGTATATCCTATATTTATTGGAAAACGGTATAAAATGCTGTAAAATGACAGCTGACCACTTCTCCCCCTGTCCTCCTATTTCTCCCTCCTCCCCCACCTCAGCCCCATCCTCCACTTCTCCCTCCCTTGACTGTGCACTATGGTTGAGTATGCACCGAGTGGGGTCACTGTTACTCCGCTACATATGGTGTCAGAAGAGGGATGGCTACCGTGAGGCCATCGGATGTGTACCCAATGTGTGGTCCGTATGAGGGACCACCAGGATAGGTTGACCCCGGTGTGAGGGACCCCTGAGATGGGTGAAGCACTAGAGTGTGGGGTACCCTGGGATGGGAGTAGTATGGCTGGTGGATACGTGAGGGACATGCACTTCCCAAAGGGGAAGGCAGTGTGATGGGGTACCATCACTACGGTTGAGTATGCACTCTGACATACCAACAAGCTTGGCTCCTTGATGTTGCGGTCAAGTTGCACATTTAGTTCTCCGGAGACCCGGATTCGAGACCATGTGCGGTTTCGTAAAAGGTTATATCGTTTCAGAGAAAAATCTTACATTATTGGCAAGTTATTACATTATTGGCTTTATTACATTTAAAACTGTGAAAATTATTACGTTATTGGCAGTTGTTACATTATTGGTCATTATTACATTATTGGCCTTTACACGCTTATTTCATTGCACTCTGCAGAGCAGCATGGTGACCATGGCCGTTTTTCTCGCCTGCTTTCGGTATCCAATCGCAGAACAAAAAGGGATTTGTACGGCCCTCGATTGCATTTTACGTCACGTGGTGGCTCTGGTATTGGCTCCGAGGTATGTACAGACGCTATGATAGACATTCGTAGCGCCCAATAAACGGCTATGGACAATTGTAAACGATGCTTCCGCTACGAGAAATGCAATAGGTAGGTCCCCAGACTAAATATCACTTGTGATTTTAGTTTGCCATTCGCCAGGCTAGTAGAAACATGCCTTATGGGACAAATATTATAATGTAAGCATACAGTATGCTCTAAAGACTTGGCTGGGCGTCCTTTTGCATAATGTGGCATTACTGCATTAGTGTGGTATAGAACCAATCCACATGTGGAATCCCAACTTGTTGTCAGCGCAACTGCATAGTTGTATCTCAACTAGGCTATCTTGAAGCCTACCTTTAATAGACGTTATCCCAAAGGAGATTAAGGTGTCCAGTACCATTAAAGAACAACTTCAGTCAATATCAACAAGGGCTCTATTGCTCAAGTTACTTGAGACTTGCCAGTACTGAAGACATGAGAAATTTTAGCTTTTGTGGTGACATTTGGAGCATTTTAAGATGATGAATATGAGTTGGACCAGAAATTATTGCGTCTTCAGTACTGGCTAGTCTCGAATAGCTTGAGTATTAGATCTCTTGCTAAAATTGCCCAAAGTTGTCCTATAAGACAAAAAAACATACACCTTGGCACAAAGCCTTCAGACATATGAAAAATTACACATATACACTGCA
>JAODXP020001448.1:0-23510 GCA_027497455.2 Sardinella longiceps | reverse complement strand
TTAGTTTCCTGTAGTGTGCTTCTTCTGCTTTTCTTGTTACTCTGTCTGTAGAATCTATTGTTACCTCTACGTGGCGCCACTGAACTGAATAAGAAAATGCATCAAATGCTGGATTTGGCCAAATCGTGACAAGCAAGTCAGACTCTATCAATATTTAAATCTATGAAATTTCTAAGATATGTAAGTGTAAAAAAAAAACACCTTTTCAATTTGTTGATCAGATATTCTTTGCACCATTTATTGCACATTGGGTGTTAAAGTAACATACAGTATCACAAGTACAGACTTCTTGGACAAACTTTCCAACGGCCCAGGAAAGTAGGTGGTCTTTGGTATTTTTTGCCCTCAACGGTGCCTTCCAGGCAGTGCTGCCTTCAAGGCACTACTCCCCTCAGTTTAGGGTTAGGATGAGGGTTGAGGGGGTTGGAATTAGGAATTGGGTAAAGGTAATGCCTTTTAGGCTGTGCTGCCTGGAAACATGATTGAGCAAAGTAGGTGTATACAGAATAATATTTAGATTTGCCCTCAACGGTACCATCCAGATAGCACAGCATAAAAAGGCACTACTTCGTATTATGGGCGGGCTATGTCAGGCTAGGCTAAATCTGTCTACAAAAAGGAAAAAGGGATATTTCTCCCAACACATCCACGGTAATAACAGACTAAAAGTAATAGAGAGGGAAGGGACTTTGCAAGTACTGTACACACAACAATGCAGAGGCTCCTACAAGAATGGGTTGCATTTGATCTCAAACTAACTAGTGGAAAACACAAAGGTATGCATACAACTCTCCTTCTCTCCTGTCCCTTCCCTCACTCTCCACCTCAAGCTGGTGTGTGGTGAGCGCTCTGGTGCCGACTGTGATGGCTGTTGTGCATCACCCAGGTGGGTGCTACACATTGGTGGTGGTTAGTGAGGTCCCCCTTCCACTGTAAAGCGCTTTGGATCAACTGAGTTGTGTTAAAATGCGCTATATAAATACACTTGACTTGACTTGACTAACTGTGCATACCTGTACATGTTTGGCCCCACATACAATATAAATGTCAGAATTTGATGGAAACTGTTTCATCACTGATGAATCCTGTGTATAATTCTCAAATCACACAAGCAACATATTGGTTTGAGAGTAATTGAAAGACAACATATCCCAGCCTGGTTGCCATCGACTTTCAAAGCTCTGCGACACTTTGGTCAGACCAAGTGCCTGTAGAACAAACATTTCCCAAAGCGCATGGTTGACTCGCCTCCCTCAAATGCCTCGGTTTGCTACTGGTCGTCATCGATGTCAGAAAATGCTGTGCCAAAGCAAAACCAAATATTTAAGCTTTTCCTAAAACACTGTGTGGGTAGCAACTTCACAAACGGAAGACAAACAGGATGACAACCCTCAAGGTGACATATATGATGGAAATAATGTCTCAGTGGAAACAACTTCGCCTCCGCCTCCCCCTCACCATTATTTCCATCAAACAGGTCACCTCGCCATCATTATCCCTTACTTATTTAACTTTTACAGTTTTCTACAGGCCATGTTCCAGCTTTTTTTTTTTTTTAAGACATGTTGCATAAATTTCCTCCAAAAGATATTTTTTCTGTGTTTTAACAGTTGATATGTTGAAATGTAGTATTCTCACTAAATATATGGCTTGCTTGCATGTTTTGAAAAAAAGATAGTATGTTAATTTTATAAACATTTTAGCCATGTCCCAAATCTTTCAGAATCTGGTTCATTCGGTATTTGCCATCAAATGTAAAATGCATTTGTTCTAACCTTTTAGCACATATTTCAGAGTTCAGAGTTTTCAGTGTGGATGACAGAACCATGTTGTATGGTCCATTTAGTTAGATAGATGAATCTATACGCGCAAATCCACTCATTGATGTTTCTTCATTCCATAGATGTTCAAAGTTGGTACAAAGGCATAAGCGGTATTAAGCGGTAGAAAAACTGTGTGCCTTCGTACCTAACCAATTAGACCCAGGTGCATGGGAAAAGTCCGCTAATAAAGGCTACAGAAGGATCAGTGGTGCCCTCTACAGACAGAATACAAAATTACAAGTCCATACAATATAAAACGGCTACTTCACCCATACACATCCGGCCCCTAATTGTTTATCAACACATCAAATGAACAATTACCATTATACAATTTACCCAATGGACTATGTACAACCCTAAAGTTTCTACATTCAAATGTGCAGCCCAGATATGTACAAACACACCCCCTTTTTTTCCCTTTTTTTTTTTTTTTTTTTAAACACTCAATGACTTGTACATTCAACAGATAAGAATCTTACCCCTTCCACATTAAATTGTGATTTGTACATTTAGACATAGTGTGGTGTTTTTTTTTTGTTTTTTACATTCAATGATTTTTTTTTTTTTAAACATCGAGTCCATTTAGCCTTAAGGCTAATCAACCAGCAGGCAGACCTTTTTTTACATTCAATGTTTTTTTTTTTTTTTTCTTTCTTTTTATATAAAACATTGAGTCCATATAGCCTTAAGGCTATTCAACCAGCAGGCAGACCTTTGTAATAGGCCTGATGAGTTCATTGGTATTAGTCTTTTTAACTGGACTCTTATGAGTGCCAGACTACCACAGAAGATGTCATCCCAACCAGTCTTTTAGCCTACAGAACTCTTGAAGGAGTTTCTTGGTCTGCAGGACCACTGAGGACATCAATCCCAGTGGGTCATAGATGAAGCGGAAAGTGCAGAGGATGTCTTGTCTGGTGTCCGTCTGGACACACCCATTCACAACAAGGGCTCTCTCAACAGAAAGCCGATCACAGTCCAATTCAGACACCACCTTTGCCCTTACCACCTCAGGCATAGCTGCCAGCACCGCCCAACAATGGCTGATCCACTTCATCAGCTTGAAGCCGCCACTGAGACAGATGGTTTTGAGGCCCTTGTACAGTGATACATCCTCCTGCTCCTTCTCAACAGACCGAAGTAACGGTTTGTTTGAAGAAGTCCCTTGAAATAAAGGGTTCTTGAGTAGCTTTCTTCTCATGTTTAGATCATATTGCTTGGCAAGAGGATGGTTGTTCAACATACAGACTTGGGTGTTCTTTAGAGGGTGACAAATGCCGTAATGACTCTCTACCTTTGTAATTGACTGTGTGACGCTCTCAATAAACTGTAGGCCTTCTGAAGACATCTCCAACTCTTCTTCCTGTTTGTTTTCAGGGAAGTCGTACTTTAACTGCTGCTGCCGTAAACCATCCAGCTTGACCAAGGAAATTCTATTTGACGTAACAGCTACTGTAGATTTTCTCAATGTCACAGAGCCTCTGTCTCGCAATGGTCCGCTTACCGTCCAGCCCAGAGGTGTTCGTAGTGCATATGGCCCATCATCAACGCTCCTGATGATCTCTTCTGGCTCCAAAGCCTTTGGGACGTTTGCGCCAATCAATAGCTCTATGCCCACATCCAGATCAGGAAGCTGCAGTCCTTTCAGATGTGGCCATTGATTAACATCCGACTGCTTGGGGATGTTATTTGGCTTAGCTGGAATAGCTGCTTGTGTAAAGACCTCTGGCAACTGAATGAAATTGAATCCATCCAAGCAGCTCACCTCAAGCCCAGACACCACATGTGTTGGTACAGCTCTCTTACAGCCCATTGTTGTGAGGAGAATGTCAATCTTTCTTCCTTGGAGCTTTAGCCTATTCATCAGCCTCTCTGTGCAGAAGGTGGCGGTGCTACCGGAGTCCAAGAAGGCATATGCTTTGATGGCTTCAGTTCCTTTTTTGGTCTTCACAAGGACTGGAACAATTGGAAGGATGACGTCTGCACGTCCGGCCCCAGTACAGTCATGCTGCTCCTTAGTCAACAAAGCCACTTGAAACTGGTCGATCTGCAGAAGCACCATCCCTTGGTGTTGGCCTATCGCTAGCCTTCATATGAAGAACAGTGGGATGGGTCTTGGAACACAATTCACAGTGCAGCTTATCTTGACATTGCCAGCTTAAATGCCCTGGTTTCAAACAACTGAAACATAGTTTGTGACTACGGAGAAAGTCAATCTTAACTCTGTTTAGTGTCCGTCCCATCTTTTTGCATTCAGCCATGCTATGGTTCCCCTGACAGAATAAACAAGGTTTGGAGAAGGCATCATTTGGGCAGCTGGAATCTGCTAGCTCTTTGCCTGAGAACAGTTTGAGGCCTTTCTCCTCAGGAGGAACCGCATGGAGTTTTCTTGGTGCAACAACTGTTGCAAAAGCAGACTTGCTTCTTCTATCTGCAAAAGACTTATTACTTCCCCTTGTTTCATCCTTCAGCTCACCAAACAGTGGATGCAATGCCACCTTTGCTTGAGTGGTGATAAAGTGAACAAGGTCTTTGAACTTTGGTCTTCGAGCTTGCTTCTCCTGGATATCATATGCAGTACTCCGCCATCTCTCTCTCAGCTTATAGGGAAGCTTGTAGACAATGGCTTTCATATTGGCAACATTATTCATCTCCTCAATGAACTCCATTTCGGTTACTGCATTGTCACAACTTGCCAAGAACAAGGCCAACGCGTTGAGGGCCTCACCGTCATCTGGCTTGATTGTGGGCCAACTCAAGGCCTTGTTGATGTATGCCACTGCCACGCTATAGTCGTTTCCAAAATGCTCTTTGAGGAGTCTCTTGGCCGTCTGATAGCCCAACGCTGGCTCCATATGCAGACAACTCCGTATGAGTTCCTTAGGCTGACCGCTAGTATGCTACTCTAAGAAATACAGCCGATCTGCATCACTCTCCGTCTTGCTCTCCACCCCATGCTCAAATGCTCTTATGAAAAGTCTGTAATCCAAGGGATCCCCCTTGAACACTGGAATGCTTTGTGGCGGCAGCGTTGTAAGCTTCTGTTGTTTCACTAGAAACTCGGTGATGTCATTTTGACGTCTTAACACGTTGAAAAGAGTTTCAACTGGAGGCTGCACAGGTGATTGGAGCTGTTGTAACTGATGGGCAGCGACTGGCGGCTGCTGGAGCTGATGGGCGGCGACTGACGGCTGCTGGAGCTGATGGGCTGTAGCTGTTGAGCAGCGTCAGCTTGCTGCTGGCTCTGATGGGCTGCTTCGGATGGCTGTAGCTGTTGAGCGGCGTCGGCTAGCTGCTGGCTCTGATGGGCTGCTTCGAATGGCTGTAGCTGTTGAGCAGCGTCGGCTAGCTGCTGGCTCTGGGCTTCTTCAGATGGCTGTAGCTGTTGAGCGGCGTCGGCTAGCTGCTGGCTCTGATGAGCTACTTCAGATGGCTGTAGCTGTTGAGCGGCGTCGGCTAGCTGCTGACTCTGGGCAGCTTCAGTTGGCTGTAGCTGTTGAGTGGCGTCGGCTAGCTGCTGGCTCTGATGAGCTACTTCGGATGGCTGTAGCTGCTGAGCGGCATGGTCTAACAGCTGGCCCTGGGGTGCTTCAAATAGCTGTAGGCCTACAACAGAACCTGATCAACTGACCACGGAGTCTTCATAGCTCTGCAACAGCTTGAGTTTAGCATCAGTTGTAGCTAATGCCATCTTAAAGGTGCCATGCCACACCACTACAGGTAATTTAAATTGTTCTTTGAGGTCTACAAATAGGGTATGTGACTTCACTTGGACTGAGAACGGTCCAAGGAGACCGTAATGAGATCGTTTGCAGCCTGTAGGAATAGCCTTCGATAATTTCATGCGGTTCTTCCGGTTTTTTTTTCCACTGTTATAATGGGCTGCGCTCTGATTCGCTGCTGAAGCTCGACGTTGTAAAGCACATGGACGAATATTTACATTATTTTTACTTGCGAATTGCGAGGTACAGAAAAAAAAACTTGGAATATTATCATGAAACCGAGAAAGAGGATATCTGCACCAACCTAGCTTGCAGATTGTAAACGGCCACTTTGCAAAGGTAAGCTTACTACATAGTCAGGATGTCACAGTAGCCAACATAATCAGATACTTATTGCAAGGGTAGCCGACTGTTAGCCTACATCCACAGTCAGATTACACTTACCAAGACTGTTGAATTCGCCAAGTTGACAAGTTGCCTGTTACCATTTCATGGATATTCCTTCTTTTTCAGCGAGTATTTCAAGGGGCGGGCTTTAGTCAAATACAGGAGAGCATGGATTGGGCGATAATTCTCCTCAGTCAGCCAATGGCTGTAACGTTGTCTATACTACGTAGCACTGACCATGGATTCAAACTGACCTAATTTCTTTGCATATTTCTTTTAATGGGCTATTGCCTATAGCGAAGACAGTATTACATTTTCACATGCACTGTGTAACTTGAGGTCATATAGAACTATTCTATACCAAAAGCAACAGGTAAAAACGGCTTTGTGTGGCGGGGCACCTTTAATTGCCAACTCTTCCTTATCAGCCTTTAATTGTAACTCCCGCTCCTCCAATGCCCTCTTCTCCTTTAATGCTGCAGCCCGTGTAGTTAGTGTTACTTTGTCTAATTCTGCCTTTAAACGCTCAGATGACGTCCTGGAGCAGACAGAACTACCTTTACAGTTAGACCGTCTTGATGCTGCCATAGAAATGCCATCAATAGAACACAGACTCACATCAACTCTTCTTGCTTCCTCAGCATGACTGTGTGCATCTTTAAGCCATGTATCAACCTCTTCAATAAATTCCCAAAACACAGTCTCTTTTGGCTCAAACCAGTTCTGTTGGTCATATTGTATGTTTTCTTCTAAACCCATATTAACAAACTGCTCCTTAACACCATTATTAGCCTCACGGAATTTCTCAAAACCAGGAATAAATCCGGTTGTAAGCTTGGTTTTCACCATATCACGGTTATCATCACTTTCCATGAGACGTGAGAGCTCGTTCTTTTTAAGTGTAAGTTGACTTAATTTACCTCGTCTATCTTGCATCTTTCTCTGTAAGGCGTCCTCCATGGCAATCAGTGTAGGCCGTTTAACCCTTTTTCCTTTCTCTTAGTGGCTTCATCCTCCATAGCGGCGTCGTTATCGTCCTCCATAGCAAGGTCAACTCTTGAGTTTGTTAACGTTAACTTCTCAAATCAAACTTCGCGCTGTAAGCGCTAATCCACAACACTCCGATAAGATTCCTCAGACCAGACGTAGAGATGAGCTGCTTATCCGCGGTAACGTTACAGCAAGTGTCCAAACTGTAGCCAAACAAATGTTTGCCAGCGCACACATCCAATGTGCAGGTAATTAGCCTACTCACAGCCGCTTCGATTCACTTGCGTCCTTGATTCCAAATGTAGAATCCATCAGGCTAGTTTTTCTACTAATGTATGGTCCATTTAGTTAGATAGATGAATCTATACGCGCAAATCCACTCATTGATGTTTCTTTATTCCATAGATGTTCAAAGTTGGTACAAAGACATAAGCGGTATTAAGCGGTAGAAAAACTGTGTGCCTTCGTACCTAACCAATTAGACCCAGGTGCATGGGAAAAGTCCGCTAATAAAGGCTACAGAAGGATCAGTGGTGCCCTCTACAGACAGAATACAAAATTACAAGTCCATACAATATAAAACGGCTACTTCACCCATACACATGTTTCATGTTAATGATATCTTTAGCCATACAATCTCTCCTAATTCATCAAAGCCAGGGCAAAAATACTAAAAGCCAGGCTAAAAATAGTTTTCAACTCTATGTTTGTTTGAAATCTTTGGTTTTCCTCACACTGCATGAAGAGGGCAGTACTGGTGATGTGCTGGTGTGCCATTGTCATGCTACAACACATGTGTAACCAAAGCTTTGACTTTCACTTTGTCTTTGTCCATCTTGCATCTGCTCCAGCAGAAAGGAATCCCAGTCAGGGGGAGTGACCGGTAACTGAGTTTGGAAGTGGTTCCAGAATCTACAACGAAAGCAACATCAGAGCATGTGTGTAAAATTAGAATGGTTAGTGCAATTATCAGTTATTACAGAAAAGTTTAGTTAGTAAATCATCAATACATTGATGTGTGTTTGATGTGCGTGTGTGTGTGTGTGTGTGTGTGTGTGTGTGTGTGTGTGTGTGTGTGTGTGTGTGTGTGTGTGTGTGTGAGAGAGAGAGAGAGAGAGAGAGTGGTCTGTGACATCATGGCTGTGTATGGCCTCAACATGCCTTGTGGAGTGTTGTGCCTGAGCGCGTTCATTGAACTGAAGTTCATGAACTCGTTCCTAACTTTGGTGAACGTGAACTGAACTTAGTATTACTGCCTGACGAACGATTCTGTGAACGCATTCATTCGGTGGGTTGGCACACAGGTTGGTTTTTTTGGTGGTCATATGACCTGATATTGCCTAATATTGCTATGTAGTAGGCCTTTTTTTTACCATGACCTCAGTAGGCGGTTTATGCACTCTAAAAACAGGGTCAATTTTTGAAATCAATCAAGATGTGTTGAATGTAAACCGATGTTGTTATTCAAATCATGTAAGTTATAACTTCCAATATAGCCTAGTCTGCTTTTTTTCCGGTCATGGTCTTGGTCTCAGTCTCAATTTGTCTTGGTCTCATCTCGGTCTTGTTAGCCTAGGTCTGGTCATGGTATTGTCTTTGTCTTGGTTTAAACGGTGTTGACTACAAGTCTACCCCGGAGTAATGGTATGACCCTCTAGCCCCCTGAGCCACGGCACCACTACAAACCATTTTAATGCTGTTGCTTGGTCCTCCCATGCTTTCCCCTCCCATGCTTGTTCTGTTTTTAAGACAGGTGAGAATGTAACGGTGCAAGTGTTGCATCTATGCATTGGCAATCATGGCCAATGTAACAATGAAGCCAATAGGAGCATTGACTGGTTATTGACTGTAAAAATATTCTAGGCCTACAGTAGGCCTATTTAATGCAATACAGTTACTGTGGGCCTATAGCCGAATGCAGTTTTTTTTCCCCTTGCAACATAAAAAAAGGACTGCGGTGAACTTTGAAATATGAATTATAAACTGAACTAGTTCATTTAAAAATTTTTAATGTAAAAAGTGAACTTGCCCAACACTGGCCTTGTGCATTATCAATTACAGCATTAGAGTGTTGATTGACGTTGGCTAGAACGCAGTTTAACAACTGCATTTTTGTCCTTTGGGTTCCACCACTTATCTCGATAAGCTCCAGGCTGCGCTAGTTGCTTATTTCAATGTTAGGGCACTTCTACTTCTTCATGCCTTCACAAGTCCAGCACACATGCGTAATGACTGCTGCACCCATTCTTCTGTGTAAATTTATATCAAAATAAATATCACTAATACAGCTCTGTGCCCATGTAATGCATATTCCTCTCTGTGAAATATCTCACGATTTCATAACTCCCACAAGACAACTGCACATCGCATATTATCATCTGCAAGTCATTGTAAGACTATGACCATGTGAACCATTGTCCATGCAGAATGCAAGTTCCGGTTCAGGGCAAATACTTAACCTGAGCCCAATAACTTAAAAGGAAAAAAAATGAATATTGCATGGGCATTACTACAGTACAGTACAGTATCTGTCCACCCCTATGGACCTCAAAAGGAGGGCCCCATTTAGCTTCCTGCAAAGGGGCCCCATGTGCTTGCGTTAAGGCGCTGAGGCCCTCATCTATTTCTCTTTTAATGCAAGGAAAGTCTGTCTGTATAACTTTTCAACCTTTCCTCCAACTGACCTTAAATTTGGTATGCCTCTCACTAATAACATGAGTGGGTGCAGTGGTAAGTTTTGTGTTGTTTGGACAAAATATAGCAAAGATATCATTAAATGTCGCTCAGTAGCCTTCTGCCGCTCTAAAATATGGTTTACACAAGCAATTCACTTAAGATTAGCGCTATTCACACTGCATCTGTTTATGTGAGTGGTAATAGCACATGCTGTGCTTTCTCATTTTGTGATATATTTATCAATCCTTAAACAATCAGCGCTTACACCACCCTCTAGTGTAAAATTAGCGTGGAGGAGCAGGGGCACAAGCAGAAGTTTTGCAACAACGAATTGGAGTTACTGAGGTAATTATACAACAGGCCAGAAAATCCTTACCATCCGAAAAAGTATACTATTTTGTCTGACATTACAAGAAATAAATGACAGATACTTAAATGAATGTGTTAGACTAGAATAGATTAAAAATTACTATGGGGAAAATAAATTCAAAGCAGACTATGGCTTTTTGTGGCCTTTTTATTATTATAGCGAATTTTCTAGTTTAACATGTGTTGGGATGGAATGTGAACGCCATCTTTGATTCCATTCAGTAATTGAATAATGCCTATGGCAATGCTGTTTAATCTGTATCATCGAATGATTTCTGTTTGGTTTATTAGAAATTTTGACACAAAACGATTTGCGCTTGGTTTAGACCAACTTTGAAGAGACGATATTAGCCCCACGCAGAATACAGGCGCTCTTATGGGCAGTTTGTGTAAATGGCACAGAATATGTAAGCAGATGCACTTTGCGCTTTCCATCCCACCTTTTTTGGGGGGGAACTCCCAAATCACTCCCACAACGTACAGTTCGCCCGATTACGTTCACATGAAAGGCAATTTGCAATTTAAGCCAGGTGCGCCCTTTCTGTAAATAGCCTGTGTCCGCCGAGTTCTGCCACCTTTTCCTCCATTTCAGGCATGATGAGTAAGCATGATGGAGGTCTACAAGTATGTGCAGGGGCGGAGCTATAGGGGGGCGGGCAGGGCCACCGCCCCTGGGCCCAGGGCCCTCCCACTATGGAGGAGGGGCCCCTTCATCAACCTTCAACTGCATCACGAAAATTTTCTTGACCACACTTTAGTTGCATTGCAGCAGACAAGTCTGAAAACAGTGAAAGATTTCAGTTGTGCATTACATTATATACCCCTTGTCTTTGCTTATCATTCTTATCATGGTTATTTATATATATATATATATATATATATATAAAAAAAATAATCTTTTAAATTCCTTAAAGACACTTAAAATAAACTAAATTACAAGGTTTTCGAGCAAAACTAAGCTGTTATGTATTTAGAATGGTTGTTTTTACATTTTGCAATTTGCAAAAAGTGCAATGCATGATGGGTAGTTTAGTATGAAAGCCATCGTCCTGCTGCGTCAGCTGTCAGTGGACTAGGGAAGAAGTGCGCATGGCTTCTCTGTTGGTTGTGTACGAGAATATGTACGGATGAAGCATGTTTAAAAGTAAAAGCGGGACACAATAGAGGATGGACAGAATAATAAAGAGAAGGCGATCTTTAGACCTCTTTGAGTTTTTAATTCACCGTCTGCTTCTACTAGTTGTGAACATGACTCAGTTCCCTGTCCCTGTGCTAACACTGGCTGTAGCTCTGGCCAATGTAGAGAAGGGTTAGGAATGTGGAGAGGGAGATTGAGAATCAGGAAATTGTTTGTCAGTCATTATTTTGTAACCAGCTCTCTCATTGGCATGTTAGAAATTGTGCATTGTTTGAAATGAAAGAAATCTCTGTTTTTTATTTGATTGTTTTTAAATAATGTTTTAAAAAAGCAATGCCTTCTGGGAGCATCAAGGCAGAGTAGCAAAACAACTCTTCATTTGGAAACTGAAAGTCATCTAGCCACAGTTAGGAGAGGTTGAGCTGGCCAGGCTAAAAAAATTAACAGGGGTTCCAAGCAACACAAGGGGGAGGGAGCGGAGCAAAAACGAGACAAATTGAAGAGAGCACTGTTTACTGATAGCGAAACATGCACGAAATTGTCAACTCAATTGCAGCTTTAGCTAGCTGCACTAGTAGTAGGCTAGTAATGACACTGCTATCCATAGACAAGGTTGTGGAGAAGAGCAAGCTGTCTCGTATTTCGTTAACTGCATGAAGGTAAGACTCAGGTTTTTATTTGAGCGGCTGGCTCTATGTTTTATATGCATTGGTGTGTCATTGTTTTGGTGCAGTAGTTTAAAAAAGCATGGATTATTAGCATGGGCTACTAAATGAGCTCTTGAACTAGCCGTTTCCGTGTGTCAAAAAAATATCTGTGAACTGTGAATTGCGTGCGCGTGTCCCTGTTAGCCACTTATTGGAAATATGGAAGTGCAAATACCAGGGCTGTTTTTTGTAATGTGGTTGGTTGTATTATTATGCCTTAAAGTAGGCTACATGCCGAATGGACACATTACTGAGCGATATACATTGTTCTGTCTGAATTGTTGTAGAGATTATTTCAGCGCCGGCACCTATGTGCGCTTGGGGGTGCGTGCGTGCGTTTTGGGAGTGGGTGGGGGGCCCGTTTGGCGTTTTGCCCCGGGGCCTTAGGTTCAGTTGTTCCGCCACTGAGTATGTGTCTGTGTGTGTGTGTGTTAACTCACATATGTTCAAGTTCATACCCCTCTGAGTTTGTGTGTGAGTGTGCCAGCAAGCCTGCATGCACTAACGTATTTCTGTGTCTCACCGGTGATGATAGACATCGGGGTCCCGGCTTAGCCGATTCTGGAAACCGATATACAAGTCATCCCACAGCAGCCCTTTTTTCACCACGTGTCTCATGACTCCTATTCTGCCCTTAATCTGCCAGAGAGGGAGAGAGAGAGAGAGAGAGAGAGAGAGAGGTTATAAGTTTCCTTTCTTTTGGAATGATTTCTTCACTTCTATTTGTTATTTTTTTTTTTTAATTATATTACATATTTGTATTTCATGTGTCATCTTTGGCAACACTACTTTTGTAAGTCATGCCAATAAAACTCCTTTAAATTTCAGAGAGAGACTGCAATTGGCTAACTTGTTCCCTCATTTCCAACTCATCCTGGGTTGTGGTGTGTTTTGTGGCACTTAATGGCTGCCACATATCCCCCTGATGGGTGCTTCACACTGGTGGCTGTTATTTAGTTAGCATTTTGTGAAAGTGTTATATAAATGCAACTAATGGTAGTAAGAGAGATCGATTTTGGACGGGACTTATGACCATTGGGGTAAGGTCATTTGAACACAGGACCTGTAGCACGGTTCAGACGAATAGCCGTGTGCACATCCCACCTTCAGGCCAGGAGCAGGTGCAGATTCCCGCTTCCCTTCACATCAGTTATTACTGATATTTCTGGTATTCAATTTCCTGGGGAAATGAAATCCTAGAGCCCGCGATACCATCTGATAAAACTGTACATTACTTTGAAAGAGTCAACCTCTCTTTAGTGGTGATTAATGGCATGCATAAGCATTTTTATTGCAATAAATATAAACTGTACACTGTACAGATATGTTTTTTTCTCTTTTTCTCCCCCTGCCCCTTTGGTGGCCCTAAGTTCAATGCTCGGCCCCTAAATTGGCCCTCACCAATGAAAACTTTGAGAGCCCGTGTCTTAGATGTAGTGCAGTGTCTCCAGAGAGGATTCAAGCGGAGCGAGAGGTCTCAATGCTTGCTCAGTCCCTGGTTCTATTTTTGCAAGGGGGAGGGGGGTAAAATCCCCCTTTATGCAGACAAAGTTGAGCTCTAATAGACTTGTTTCACACCTGAACATTCCGACATTCCATGGTAGTAAACTGAACATTCTATCATTGAAATGCATTGGATTTATGCCTCTTTCTGACTTGCAAAAATGGGTAATAACATTTCAAACATGTTTAAATTCACTTTCCTTCAAATAATACACATTTGAAGCACACAAATTGGGAGGTCCCGAATAGATTGAAGCTTCATGCACATAAATGTAAAACCACTTTTATCTACTCGGGACCTCCAAATTTGCGTGCTACAAATGTGTATTATTTGAAAGAAAGTGAATTTAGACTTATTTTAAATATTATTACCCATTTTTTTCAAGTCAGAAAGAGGCATAAATCCAATGCATTTCAATGGTAGAATGTTCAGTTTACTACCATGGAATGCTTTTAGAACCTCAGAATGTTGAGGTGTGAAACAAGTCTATTGGCTGATAGAACTTTAAAGAATCTTTTCTTATTGTGATGTAATGTATTTATGCAGACAGGAAGTATTCCAGTTTGCTCCCATTGAAATGTATTATGATGCTTTATCTTGCTCAGTATTCCATGATCTTTGGTGTCTCTGCTCACCTCCTCATAAGAATGCTGCCTGGCAGGTCTCTGGGAAGGGAAAGAAAGGTCAAGGAAATCCACCAAGTAGTCGTAACCTCCAGGGACCGGATTGAAATCATCATCCGTCTCGAGCACCTGATTGTATACACAGAAGTGAGACCAAACAGGAACAGCAGAAATCGAAAGGATATTTAGTACCATGATCTTTTTATAGTGACAAGTAGGCTATACTGACAGTGGCAAGAAAAGGAGGAAGATGGCACAGAATATTTGCACAAATAGGAAGGAAGCATTTGTACTGACACAGATCTTACATGATTATTGTCTGGTACAAAGGTGCAGTAACTACTTGTCATAGTTATTTGAATTTCCAAATGATTTGGATTTAAGCAATACAGTAAGTACAGTATGCCTAACACAGTTACAGTACTGTGCACTTTCCACTACCACAGATGTGCAAGTTATTTCAGACCGTAGGTCTGCCCGCAAACCAAGTGGATCCCACACCTGGAACATTAACTATAAATAATATATAGCCACCACTATGACCGAATTTCATGCAAAGCAAACTGAGATAGCGAAACGGCAGCTAACGGTAACAGAATGGGACATGTGAAAACAAAACCATTTTGTTTTGACATGCCCCATTCTGTTAATGTTTGCTGCCGTTTCACCAACTCGGTTTGCTTTGCACAAAATTTGGTCATTGTGGTGCCAATCAATAGCGCTTAGCACTATAAAACAGCAAGGCTACGTTTATTCACTCAGGATCATTCCTTTAACAGAAACAAAGCATGAGCAGACAAGTGCAAGAAGATTCACGTAGCAGGATGCATAGACTAGCACGAGACAGATGGGTGAAAGATACAAGTGAGCCAAGAATGGACTGGGGAGTAGAGGGTAAGAATATGGAGAAGTGCAAGTCCATGAATGAGGTAGTGGTATAACTGCATGTTAATGTCTGAGGTAAAAGTACAGCAGTTCCTAAAGCACACAATGAGGCAGCTTGTCTACACAAACCACAACTTGTCTAATTTCATGGGGCTCATAAGAAATGAAATCCAGCTAGACTTCATCTAGGCAGCTCAGTGAAAAATGCATGTGGAAGTATACAGGAAATGTAGCGATTTATCCCAACACACACACATTTCCTTCAACGGAATGGTTGGCAAATAACCGACAAACATAGGGATTTATTCCAACACATTTCCTTCAGCGGAATGGTTGGCAAATAACTCAAACACAGTCAACGCAACTTAGGCTACCTCAAATGACTTTTTGTAACACTGGCAGTCCAGAAATGTAAGCTCACAGTGTCTGTTATTATGTTACTGATACAGACTACTGTCTACTGTTTCTGATAGGCCTATCTCTTATCATACTTGATATCTTGATATCTAATTGCACTTCATGTCCTGGTTGTGTTGTCTTAAACACAGTTATATCTTAGTTGTATGTCTAATTTTTTAACTTTGTTATTGCACATTTGAAGTTTGGAGAAACGCAATTCAGTTTTCTTGGGTCCGTGTAACGTGTTGCAGTGCTTTGATCCAGTTTCAGAATATTCATGAAAAAGATGAAGAATGGGTTCAAAAATTAAATTTTCCATTGTTCAGACAACTCAGATTGTAGATAATTGATGTTGTTTGTTTAGGCCTATTTCATTTCAATTACCAATTATCTGAGTTGTCTGAAAATGGAAAATTGAAGTTTAGAACCCATTTTTTCATCTTTTTCATGTAAATTCTAAAAATGGATCAAAGCACTGCAAAGCATTGCACTGACCTTCTTGCAATGTACTGTTGCAGAGTTTAATTGATGATAAAGTTCGCTTTGACTTTTGACTGAGAAGGGCAGCTTCTTGGCTTTTTGCTGCCCTGGGCCAGGTGTGTGTTGTCATGTGTTGTAGTGGCCGATTCACAACAAAACCTGTGCGTTTGCGGTGCGTTTGCGGTGCGTTTGCGGTGCGTAAGCGGCGCAGGGTGTGGTTTTGGTCCATTTTTATTTAGATTGCATAATAACAGTCTGTTCACTCTGCATGCATGTTTGGTAATCCTGCACAGGTCCTGCGCTAACTCTAAACAGAAACTAGTTCTATTTTTCCAAGCATATGTTTTGCATGGAAAACGTGCCTTGCACAGTCTCAAAAGATTTTTAATGCAGAGCCTAGCCTAGGCAGCCGTTTTGTGCAGATGAAATAAGCGTTAAGGAAGTGGGAAGAGGGTGCGGCAGATAGCAGCGAGTGATAGTTAAAAATTGCATACAACTGTGATTATTAGCTATTAGTTTACCCGTATGACAAGATTGTAGTCTTGAAACCCTGCCCAGTCATAATAAAAGGGGATCCAGCAGTCATGTTTAAAAATGGCGTCACCAATGGACGAGTCAATTTCACGCACATACAAATCAAAGTCCCAGTTGTCCTTAAATATCTTTGTACCACTGGGAGGATCAGTGATGGCAAGCCTAGAATTGCAGTAAAACAAGTGTGTGGAGCAAGTTACAACAAACACCTGAAAGTAGCCTAATAATAACTTAATTTGCCTCAAGTCAATAAAAGTATAGTGTTGTTGGTTTAATTACAAGGACTAAGTTCATTTTAAAGAAAATCTGGTTACACTTTATTTGAAGGTACCATGATAAGACTGACATTACACCGTCATTAACTATGACATGACGTTGTCATGAATCTGTCATAAACTTTATACACCTGTGATAACTTCTGTCATTAAGTGTCACTCGGTATTTGTCATGGTTAGGGTTAGGGTATGTCAGAAGTCATGACAGGTTTATAAAGTTTATGACAGATTCTTGACGTCATGTCATAGTTAATGACAATGTCATGTCAGTCTTGACATTAGTATCTTCGGTATCTTCAAATAACGTGTTACCGAAAATCTTCAACACCCTTTCTACTGTTACACATCATCCTATAACAAGCAGATTGTGAGGATGCTTGCCATCATGTAAGTCTACTGTATTCCTTGGCGTTGAAAGAATTCTCTCTCTCTCTCTCTCTCTCTCTCTCTCTCTCTCTCTCTCTCTCTCTCTCTCTCTCACACACACACACACACACACCTTACCTGCTGGACGGGTCTTTTAATGCGATGCCCAGGTCCAGCACAGCTCCTGGTTTAGGTGTCCATGTGGCGACCCCAGGGCAAGTTTTTCTGATGAGGGCATTAAGCTCTTCTGGGCTATTCTTAATATTGGTGTCCTTTATGTACCTATTAAACATATGCAAGGTTGCCAGAAACATTGGTGGTACTAGATTTTTTGAAACAACAGCTTGAACACATTTTCTGCATTGCAATCAATGAGGACCCACAGCAAACTGTGAAAAAAACGTCATGTCTGATATACCTCTTCCCATGAAGTGATGTGATTTGGCGAAAGCACTCAACGTTCAGTGAAAGAGAAAGCCCTCCTCTCACCTCACTCACGTCAGGTGATACGCTATGCTACAAACATCTCCACGCAAGCATCTGATAGTGATCCATTGGAGAGTTGCTTCACAGGTCAACAAGCCTAGTCTATGTCAGAGACTTTGATATTAGTTAGTTATTAGACAGTAACCTAAAGTGGTTTGATCACTAGATTGAACAGGTAAACTCATGGTGAAGTTCACTGGCCAAACCAATCTGGATGGGAATGCAAGTGCTAATTGACAAATCAACACAAAGTCACCTACAAACTGCCTCTCTGCCAACAAAGTTGTTTAAATTCTGCATCTTCATATTTGTTTTCCCACATAAAACCCATGTGCGACTTTCCAATATTTGAAGGTACCATCATAAGACTGACATGACACTGTCATTAACTATGTTATGACGTTGTCATGAATCTGTCATAAACTTTATACACCTGTCATGACTTCTGTCATTAAGTATCATCTGCTATTTCTCATGGTTAGGGTCAGGGTTAGGGTATGTCAGAAGTCATGACAGGTTTATAAAGTTTATGACAGATTCTTGACAACGTCATGTCATAGTTAATGACAGTGTCATGTTAGTCTTATGACGCTTACTTCTGATGGCGCCACTGAATGTCTGGTTATGTTCAGTTTCAATTTTGTTTCCTCCTACCCCAGGTTTCAGATCCTGCAAGTGACCATGGAATCTATTTTAAAGGTGGCAGAGAGAGCATAATGAGGCATCTCTCAGGCAATTGTGGTGTTTCAGACTGTCTTTAAAAGGATGAGGTTAAACCAAACATTGGGTTTTGTGTTGGTTAGCGTTGGTTGGTTTGATCAGCCAAACAATTTATAAGCTTATGACAAGCAGACACATTTTATAAATGGTCGGCAAGATACATTTTAAAACATGTATGTATATCACTATTTTAAGAGATTTAACTTGTTTGAGATTTAACTTACTTGCCTTTTGTTTGTCTTTAAATCTGATGCTACAGAATATTATGCTTATTCTGTTGAAAAATGAAAGTTGCATTCCGTTTCTTGCTTCACCATTAAGAATTTTTTTAAGTTTTAAGATATCAATATTCTTTAGGGTCATTTTGCTGAATATTTATAGGCAATAATGGGTGTGTCTTCAAATACACTAAGGTGCTGCTAATGTGGAGCAAATTGCGATTAACCCGAAAATTTCTGTGTGTAGGTAAACTCTGATTTGAATACGCACGTACGTCATCTTCCGGCATAAAGTTTTAGTAAGGAGGCCCCAGGTCCAATCAAAATGAAGCAGGAGATGAGCAAAACTCACTACCAGTATTTGCTCCGAGTCTGGTGCATCTTCCACAAGTTGTGTGGTAAACTTTGCTATGTAACCACAGATGCACATACTGGTGTACACAGTTTGCACCTAGGCACATACAGTACATGCAACTAGGGTTGCCAACCATTCCTTAAAATACGGATTTGTTCCGTTTTTCAGTGAGAAATTATGTGTTACTTATTGAAGTAATAAGGAACGCATTTTGTTCCGTATTTTTGAACCAGAAATGTAAAGGCTGAAGTAAAACTGTTTGTCATCCGTCTGGTTGTCTGTCATTTAAACTCGCATTGAAGGTTGCGCTTGAGGCTGGAGCAGATGGGGGTGGAGAAGGAAAAGCTTGCCGGTTGTTAATTGACCTTGGACGCACTAGCCTACCTATGTATGTTTTCGCTGGGCAGGTATTAGCCCACCTCTCTAGAGAGTAACTAACTACATTTGTCACTAGACGAATCCTGCGGAAACAAGTTCAAAGACGTATGGAGAGCACTCCGTCTGTGTATGCGCTCGCTCGCACCCTGAACTTCTCTGAGAGGCAATAGCCAAGACCTACACATAATTGATACATTTATCCGAATTTTCAAACGTTTTTAACAGATCCACCTCAGTTATTGGTTAGATTACAGAATTTAAAGTAACAGAATTTAAAGCAACACTAACAATTTTGTGTTCTTAATTGCAGGGGCTATCACATTCTGTTCATCCTTGCATTGTATTCAAGGCCAGCATCTTCGTTATGAATGTGAACATGCTGGTTTATAGGCTCCCTGCCTTGCAAGACTTATTAGAACTGGTAGGAGAAGGAGAGAATTATCATGTGGAATAGGAAGAGATGAAAGACAACAAGGAGCACAGGTGGAGAAAATGATTCAGTCAATTGTCCTTATATTACGGACAGGCGTTCCTTATTTTGATTTCAGAAAGTTGGCAACCCTACATGCAACCTACGCACAAGGGAAACCCCAAAGCCACCACAAATTACAGAATAAATCATACTTGTACATTTCCACTCAACTTTGCTGGAACTCATTTGCTTTCATTCTGGGAGTTTTATTTTCAATATTTATGAAGATGTATTGTTCTAACGTCATTCCTTAAATATTTGGTCTTGGATTCTGGCCCATTTTCTACAAAATATTAGGGTTTTCACACTCTGTTGTTATACTTACTGCTCTTGTAATCTTGTACTTCAACAAAACCAATTGTACTACTTTTACTCAGTTTGCACAACATTATCCATATTTTGGCTAATGTTTGCCTACTTGTTCATAAGTAATTACTACTATGAAAGTTGTAGAGGGTATCACATTGTTCTGCATGTGTCTTTAAACAAATGCTTTACTCGCAGGCTTATTTTCAGACGTTCAAAGAGTATTAAATCTGGTGTACCGGTCAGGGAGTTGGACTGGAGACCGAAGGTTTGATTCCCAGCTGGTGCGAAGAGGAGGGTGGGGGAGTGAATGAGCTGAGCCTTCCCATGTCTGGCAACCACGGATGCGGTGCCCTTGAGCAAGGCACCTAACCCCCAAACTGCTCCCCGAGCGCTGTACAACTGCTCCGTGTGTGGGTGTACGCACCCTAAGAAGTGTGAAACTCTCCACTTACACTTCTCACCAACTGAGTGTGTCTGTATGCATGTGTGGGTACCTCCAGATGGGTCAAATGCAGAGAAAAAATTTCCTTCCCAAAGGAGAAAATAAAGTACTCCAACTCTTAAAAGGTTGTAATTTTTTTCTGACTGTATTTCTTTCACGCCCCTAAGTATACACTGTCACACATCCTCAATTACTGCACATTGGACTAAATAGAAATGTCTCTATCAAACCTTCAAACCTAACTATCTTATTGAGGCTAAAAGGCAAATTATTCTTTCCCACCTGTCAGATGGGTGAGCTTCCACAAAGTAGCCTGCAAAGGGGCAGTAGATCTTTGGCTGTAAAGACTGAACCAGCTGGGCCTTGTAGTTAAGAAGTTTACGTCTTTCATTTTTGATAAAGGTAGCCTTCCAAGTTTCTGTGAAGGAAATACAAAATATATTACTTCTCCATCACTTAAAGGAATATTCCACCTCTTTATGAAAATTTGTTATTCTTACCTGCTGTAGGAGCCATAAATATTTTCTTTATATATATATATTTTTTTTTATTATTATGATAAACTTTATTGGTTTGCTTTGATTTGTGTTTTTGTTTATTGGATATTACGGGACATGGGTGTGGCATTGGGCGTGTGTGGTGCACAATTGGATGTCTTAATTAGTCCTACCTGACACCTGCATCTCAGTTCAGTTTGGCGTGGGGTGAGCACGGGGGAAGGCTATTCTTTTGTGTACCGCACTCGCACTCGTACATCGCATGGACTAACCTTTCTGTTAAGTGAACGTTTTTTTTGCTCTGCCTTGCTGCGCTAGAAAGACTATTGGAGTCTCAATTGATATGGGGAGCAATAAACCCAAGAAACGGATCAAGTGTGTGGACATTGGATTATTTAGTGCGCGTAAGACAACCTGATTTCCCCCTGCTTAGCTCACCGCGGCTTCTGAACAAATTGGTCATTGGATCTGGTAGCCGCAATATTTGTACACAAAAGGATCGCTTATAAAGTGAACATTTGAACTTTGTTACTGGATTTCTGAATAAGCTCGTCGTATAGTAGGCTACTGCAATTGGAGGAAGCTGGTCACGTTGTTCCTGATGTCATCGCTCCGTCTACTGTGCTATGAGACGATTGGAGAAACTGATTCTACTACCTGCTGGCGGTTCGCTTTGATTCATTCATCATTCGCTTCCTGCAAACCTCCGAAAGTAGCCTAACTACGGTGGCGTCTTCATCGAAGCCCCATCACTGGAATTAAATTCGCTTCCTGGACTACAACTTGGGTAACGTTAACTACTACAGTGTTCAAAGCCCCATCGCTGGAATCAAAGGTATTGCAAGTTTAACGTTATTGACTATCACGGTACCTGTCCACTAACCACGTCAACGTTTCTAGCAAAGCGCGAGTCCCCTGCGTTGTTTACAGGAGGCGTGTCATTTCAAATTTCAGTTGGCTGCTCTTTCCTGCTCCTGTTTGGTTGATTCCAACGGCTCAAACACGACGCTGTACTAGCATTGGCTAATAAGGCTGCGTTTGACGCCTTAATTTGCATAATGTTCAGCCGAGCCCAACTTTTGACGTGACGGATGAACGCGCTGCCTTCCCACAATGCTTTGCGGGACGATTTGACGTGCTCCATTGAAAATGAACTGAGATCGCGACGCCGGTTATACTTGACGTGACCAGTGGATCTCCACGGTCAGTGTGGTGAATATAGCCATCAGCGTCTTCAACATTAAAACTTTCTCCGTTGGATTAAATGCGTCATCGTAGCCTCGTCGCTGGAATCGAGGTATAAAGACTCTTTGACTGAATCGTATGGGATTATAAGACTGTTTTGAATTTGTGGTGTCGCTTATGAACTTTTAAAGCGCCTCTTACTGCGGATTAAGGACATTGCTCATTGCGTCTTGCTGTTACCGTGGATTACGGACTTTGTTGCTCATTGCGTCTTGCGAGTGTCTTCCTATGGAACATTCTAATTGATTGCTGCTGCTAATGTCGCAAGGGGTTATGAACTTTTCGATTGCTCGTGCGAATGATGGATATTGTTGCATATTATGGTGTTGCCCTATGAACATTTAAAATTTCTTGCTGCTGTGAATTATTAACGTGGTGAACTGCTGCGTGTTTATGGTTTCCTTACTTTTCTAATTGCTTGTTGCTGTTGCTTATGAATGCTGTTTGAATTGATGTATGGTGTTATGGTAACCGATGTGTGGTCATTTACTTTAATGAAAAATGAGTACTGAAGGGGAAAATGAGTGTCCTGAAGGTAGCCTGGTCCAAAATGAAGGTTTAGGAAAAAGACAAGTTCAACCTACTGCCAAAGCATTAGCACTTAAAATTGAAGGTATTCAAAAGGAAAGACAAACAAAAATTAAGAAACTAAAAGGTTTAATGAGCACAATAAATAGCCTTATGGAAAACCAAAATGAACAAAATGTAAAGGCCATACAGTCTCATCTTGAAAATTGTAATGCACTTTTTAAAGATGCAACCCAGCTCCATAACACTGTCATGCCAACACTTCCCCAGGAAGAGCAGGAAAAGCAACAGACCTGGTTTGCAAATGTACATGCACATAATGAGTCCTTTATTGAAAAGGTAACAAAATGGCTCTCTGAGACTGAACAAACTGATGTAGCCCAAGATCATGCAGAGCCCTCACTCACTGGGATTGCACAACATGAGGAAGCACCTGCCAATGGAAATGCTACATCTGATGTTCATGTATCTAAATGTAAGAAGAATGCTGGAAATCCTGACACAATGGATGTTTCCGTTATACCATTAGATGATGTAAAATCAAGTGACAGCATTTAAAATATTTCAAAACGATCCAATACTTCAAAACTATCTAATACTTCATCCACCCGTTCAGCACGCATTAAAGCTGAAGCAGAAATGGCTGCACTCATGGCTCGTCAAAAATTGTTGCAAGATAAGCATGCATTGGAAGAGGAAGAACAACTACTCCGAAAAAGGAAAGAAAGGTTAGCTTTGGAAATGGATATTGCTGCATCTGCTGCCAAATTGAAAGTCCTTGGATTGTCCGACTCTTGCCCATCTGATGTTAACAGGAGCAAAACAGACGGGATGAATTTTTACCCAAGAGAAACGAAAAAGGTCAATCTTTATCAATTAAACGTGGAAGCTGAAACATTCGCTCCAAAAGCATCAGTGCAACAACCATGTCATATTTTGGCAGCAGACCACATACTGGGTGCAAGGCCCAAAGTGAAACAAC
>JAODXP020001446.1:0-22672 GCA_027497455.2 Sardinella longiceps | reverse complement strand
AGGGGGCTTAGCCCCTTGACCATACATGTGGATGTGCACGACAAACATTTTTGGTCACGTTTTCAAGAGAAATTCAGTTTTATCAATCCATATGTAGGTAAAGAACAACAAATACAACAGCCTACAATTACTGAACTTGAATAGGCAGTTACATATTTATAAGTCAATGCAATTTTGTTCATAAACAGTTAAAATGTTCATTATTGACCATTTTCAAATTGTTAAATCATGAATTGATTTTCATGTATACATAATGTGATGATTTCTGAAAATACAGACAACAGTCATTTTATGTTTAATAAACTATTATAGGCTAAACAATGAATTGTTATTTAGCAATGTAAAAACGTACTAATTGTAATAGGCTAACTCAATTATTGTTATTTAGCAATGTAATAACTTTATAACTAAAATGGTAATTAAACCATAATTTGCCATTTATAGATGACTGTTATTGTAAAGTGCTACTGGTACCAACATCTTGTGCTTGTAATTCGCCTCTACCTTGTCCATTATTATCTGACATAGGGACAACTCGGCAGCCATTAACCCTTACGTAATGATCGTCACAGATCTCCTTTATACTAATCAACAAAGACCAATATGCACATTTCCTCAAAAAATAGCAACATGGCTTAGATAATATATGCAATCTGTTAGCATTTTCAACATCTGCTAATGCTGAGAATGGAAAAGCAGAATTACACACACACAAAAAAAATCCAAAGTCCACAGTAAAGACAGTCCAAAGAGTTGGAATCCCTTCTCCTCTGTCTTTCAGAAGGAGATATGCAGGCACAATCTACCTGCATAGGCTCAGGCTCAGTGGTGGCAGCAGGGGCTAGAGGGCAGAGTAGAGGAGTCTTGGGGTCCTTGGACAGCAACTGGGCTCCCACTCCCAATGTCGCAGTTTCAGGCACTTATCAATGCAGATAGTGAGCTCCACCATATCATCAAAGGTGTAGGGTAGCTATTGGATGAAGATGGCTTCAGAAAAGCTGTTGAGAGACGTGTTATATTGGGCCTTTTTATTGGTGGTGGAGAGGGTGCAGAAGTCGAAGTCGCATAGTCAGATATGAATTTCCTTCCCTATTGAATCTGCAACTCCCGTGCAGCCAACCATCCTTGCAGAGACCAATCAAATACCTTCATCTCCATTGTGAAGGTTTCATATGTTCGACAAACCAAAGAGTTAAAAGTCCCAAACCACAGTTCCCCACTCTCTTGCTCTGCCTGTCAGTGTGATATCGTATGCAACCCGGGATTCATCAGAGCGAAAGGTGGAGGGCTGTAGTTCGAACACCAGGGAACACTGGGAATGGAAAGACGTACATGTACAGGTCCATGTTACAACTCTGGCGGAGGCAGCTAACAGGTGGCTACCGGTATACTACTTGAATGCAGGGGTGTAGTGGGCGTTGCACGCGGGGGTACGGAGTACCCCCACTTCTCTAAGCAGATCATTTATGTAGGCTATTTGTAACAATTTTATATTGGGCATTCCATTTTTTACATGATATTGCGTACCCCACTTAAAATATCCCCACAACACCTCTGCTTGAATGGGTACAGGCAGTGGCTGCTGGGGCTATGGTTGGGCCAGCTGGACTTGCTGCATCTGTTAAGCTGGTGGTGAGAGCCTCCAAAGACCCCTCAAAGGCTTTGTTGTTGATGGTGTCTTCTCCAGTACAGACTTCAAATGCTTAGCTCCCGCTGGATTTCTCTTGGTCAGATCGTACTGTCACAACTCAGGCAAGGAACCAAGTGCAATGGAGATTCGGAAGTTTTGATGGTAAACAGATCAAGTCAACAGCTAAGTTCACAGGACAAATGCACAGGCGGAGTTTGAGGGATGCAGAGCAATTAGGTACAGACAACACTACAGCAGACAAAGCACTCAGATGGACAGGTCAGGCAGGAGACAATCAGGGAAATCAGACAAGCAACAAGCACAGAGTATTCAAAACTCACAAATTACTTACAGTTACAGTCAGACACAAGACAGTTCTCACTGAGACTATCGGACAAACAACCCAGAGAGATCTAGGCTTGAATACCTCCTGTGCACCCAAAACACAATGGGAAACAGGTGTGCACACAAATTCGCAAGAGGCAGTGGCAGGAAATTAACATGGGTGTGGTCAGAGTCTAATGACACATGGCACAATGTGAAACAAAACAGGATTTAAATGGGATTGACAGACAAAAGCGAAAAAGAGGAAAGTCCAGACTGAAATGCTGATGGTCTCTCCAATGTCAACGAGCAGTATTATCAGGGTCCAGGACATAGAAATAGTAACCTCTTACAAAAATCTGGGCTCCTTGATAGACTTGAACACTGCGTATGTGTACTAAAGGCCAACGACTACTGAAAATGGCCAAATTTGAAGTTGACAGAACTTTCATGACCCTATTTTACAGAGCTTTTATTGGGTCCACCATGTCATTACCTCCGTCAAGGAGGTTATGTTTTCGCGGGCGTGTGTGAGTCTGTGTGTGTGTGTGTGTGTGTGTGTGTGTGTGTCTGTCTGTGTACAACGTAACTCGAAGAGTGCTGCACGGATTTGGATGAAATTTTCGTACCACGTCTGTATTAGGACAAGGAAGAACTGATTTGATTTTCCATGATCTACAACACACCCTGGAGTGGATTTTGTCAAAAGTGAAGCTAAATTTCAGCTGTCCCATACTTTGTCTGATTCAGACAAAACTTGGTACACATCATCTTTGGACCATGCTTCACGGAACTTTTCCATTGTTTTGTTCAAGAGTCCTAGTGCTCGCCTTCTACCGCCAATGAAATTTGACGGCGAAGTCGCCAAACAGGGAGTGACCTCAAATCTCGGCCGCGCTTTGATGTATCACATCCAAACATGGTATATGGACTCTTCACCCAGTCATGACCAGGAAAATAAATACGTTGCACTCTCTAGCACTCCTAGTGGTAAAACATTAAAACTCGGCTACGCTTTGACATAATGCAACCAACTTTGGTATATGGACTGACGACTGCGTAGAAACAAGATATGTTAAACTCTCTAGCACTCCTGGTGGTCAAACATTATATCTCGGCAACGGTTTGACGTATCATCACCCAACTTGGTATATGGACTCAGGACCCTGTCCTGATAACATCTGTCCACTGTGCAGGGTCTAGCGCCATCAGTTGGTGATCACAATGCATGCATATGCTTGCAATTTAGTGTCAAGGGGGGTGAAGTGGGGGGAAGGGGCGGGTGGGGGGGAAGGGGGCAGGTTGAAAGTTGGAGGACGGGCTTTTGCTGCTTATATTTTTTACATTCTGTGACCATATTGCCTTGGCGAGGTCTACGCTCTCCGAGTGCCTTTCTAGTTTTCTATCTTTTCTGCAGACAAAAAATGCACTTTTAAAGATGCAAATGTGGCTAATCTGCATGCCATAACACCCACACGTACGCATGCCCATTACTTGCCCCGAGCAACCACATCGGTATGGCAAACATTTGAATGCGTATGAGGAACTGTATAATGACATTTCATGATAATTCTGTCACAGATATCACCCTCATATGCACCAGCCAACCCACGAGAACAGTTGAAATACTTCTGCTGTAAAACACATCGTCTCAGAAAATCCAGAGGACACAGAACATCGGATGAAAAGCTCAACACTTTGTGATGACTCACAATGGTCAACACATGAGGACATCCCAAATAAATTATTTTTTTTGTTTTCTTGTCTTTAAAAAAATGTCAGAAAGGTATCATTTGCTTACGGCACATCTGATTGACGGGGCCATAAATGGAGGATATTCAGCCACTCGACTGGACTACTGCACCAACATTTGGAAAACTGGTTACCCATCAAAGTGGATCTCAAAACTCAAAACTTGCCTTCTTGTTATGATACTGCAGTGGCGTTTTCTACTGAAAGAGGAAATGTTTGGTGAGTTAAAACTTACGACATCTTAATCTATCGTAAAATAGAACAGTAAAGAGAGAAAACAAGCGAGTGAATGAGAGAAAATGGGAATTGGACATTCAAGGTTGGATTTAAACACTCTATTGGCACTTTAACCAACATTGAAAATAAAGGCTGTAGCCACTTTCGTCATGCGCAGTAACGCAGTAACCTTCCGGGTTAAGGCACATGCTTTCGGACATGCATGCACCTGCGCCAGTGAGATTCGAATGGCAGCGTCAAAAGAAACGGTACGATGCTAACACTACTAATAAAGTAATATCTCCACAATTATATTTACACAAAAATGATGATTATATTTATATCACAATTCTTTCTCATGTAATAGCTATTTTATTGAATACAACTTTTCTATGACTTTGCATTGATACGTCTACTTCTATCATATGTAGTATGCTAGCACATGTACTTGTATCACAAGTAAGATTTATTTCTATTGAGTAAAGCTGTTAATATCAGAATGCAACTGCTGTAACATAGTTATTATCATATTATAAATCATTGACCATTTGACATAAAGAAAACCAACACCACTCAACCAGTGATTAAATGTACCTCTCATGCTAAATTTGAAATAGTACCCAGTAAAGCCACTTAAGACTTTTGTGGTGCTTGCAACACAGAGAAGAAGATCTGTATTATGACCACAGCCTCTATCCGTATGAGGGAAATCTCAGTGCAGCTCTTTTGTAATGTTGTGTTGATTTCATACTTCCAAATACTGCCAGCCATAGTGACAAGCTAACTAGAAACCTCATTGATCAACTACAGAGAGATAATGGAGCCCTTCACTATGTGTGTGTGTGAGTCTGTGTGTGTGTTTTTTCATGCAAAATAAATACACTATTTCTGTCTTTTTTTTGTTCTATTATGGCATCTGGACCATTGACCGATAAGCCAATGGAAGTCGATGGCTCTGGAATTACATTTCAGGTGATTTTTTTTAATCAATTTTTGCAGCATAACATTACTGACAGAAAACTCCAATATAAATGACCATGAATTCAACTTGCCTCTACATGCCTTTCAGTGGGTTGGGTCTAATGGAGCAGCAGGGACTGCACTGCCTCACTCATCATCGCCTCCACCAAACCCAGCCCAAAAGTAAGCACGCGCACTACAGTTAAAAAGTTTGAAATCACTGAGAAAAAATATTATATTTCCATTTCCAGCCACAATTTCATAAAATTAAAAAGTACTGACATTGTAAGTTTGCACTGGGTGATAAGTTACCTCCGCCAAGGAGGTTATGTCTTCGTCGGCGTGTGTGTGTCCGTCTGTCTGTCTCTGTGTGTGTCTGTCTGTGTACAACATAACTTGTTAAGTACTGCACGGATTTCGATGACATTTTGGACAATGTGTGTGTTGGGACGAGCAAGAACTGATTCGATTTTGGTGGAGATCAGTGATACAGAACACCATCTGTGACCACATTGTCTTGGCGGAGGTCTGCGCTACCATAAGGCTCTGTAGTGCCTGGTCCTCTTATTTCTGGCCATGCCACTACTAGCTCTATACAAAATCATTCTGGTAGGCCCTCTCAATTAACTAATTGAGAATGAGACACATGCAGGAGACATGCCTTGCATGTTCACTTGCCATACATGCCTTAACTTTTTGTCTTCTTGACGTTCTCCAGTGCATATAGCCTATGACATAATATTTAAATAAATATTATTTGCCCTGTTTGAAGACGCAATGGCAGTTCTCTTTCATGGAGTGCATGCAAGTTCCATTTCATGCATGTAGGCTAAATTTAATTAAATATAGCCTATGTATGCCCAACCCTTAACTTATCCAAATAGTCTATATGCAGTTAATTTGTGGTGTAGCCCACCTGATTCAACCACATGCTTGGTTTGCAGTCTATGTAGTTTGAAAGTGGAGGTGTGTTCACTCTCCTCTCCCCTCTTCTCTCCATCTCTGTGCGAGACATCAGCAGCCTGCAAAAGGGCACTTGACTTTCCCCGAGACGTGCCATGCAAATGTACTGTGCTTTCTGACCTTTGTGATTTAGAACACACTAAATTTCCAAAATTGTCATGGTTGTTTAGGCCTATATCTAAGCTCATTTGTAATTTTGGCTGTAAAATGTAGTTTCAAAATGCATAGGCTTTGATAGCATTTGGAAAATATTATGATGTAACAATAATGTGTTAGATCCATGAGCAACCCCCACGCCCGCAACCAACCATGGGACCCCAGGGAGCGACAGGGCAATTTCAACACAAGACCCAAATCAAATACCACAGAGTAGACATGGCTTTAAAAATGTTGCAAAAGGCCTCCTTTCTTAAGGTCCCTTCCAAACGATACCAAACTATACAAAATCATTCCCAGGCCATGCTCTGGTCTCAGACAAGAGTGTTAATTTCAGAGAAATTCATCCAGACTAACTCCATGGCTATGTCCGAAACGGGAAGGTAGTGACTTGCTGCCTCGCTGTCTTCACTCTCTACAAAGTTACCTGCCGTAGAAGGTAACAAGGCAGCTGCTAAAAACTTAGTTTTGGACGCCCTAGCAAGTTAGCAATTTAGAACGGCGTCTTTTTGTTTATTTAATTGTCCGGGCGTAGTTGCTAAGATATCGGTAGATTCTATACAATGTTGGGCACTGAAGGCAGCGTGAAGGAAGCATCGATGGTTCCTTCAAAATTGGCCCAAACGAAGGTACCTTCGAAGGCAGGATTTTATGCATTTATTCGTTTTGGACATGCCTTGATGCCTCACTGCCACCAAATGCTTCCTTCAAAGGCAGCATTTTCCCCGTTTCGGACGCAGCCCATGTGTATTTCCATGGGAAAAAAAGGAGCAAACCAAGTGATCTCAAACTTTTGATTGATAATGCTAGTTGACAGAGAGACTATGAGTCCTTCTCTTGTAACTGTGTGTGCATAATAAATATATGATTTCTGTTTTATTTTATTAAGTCATGCACCCGGGACATTGGATGAGGAGCCAATGGAAATTGATAGCTCGGAAAATACATTTCAGGTAAAAACTTTCAATCCATACAGCACAACATTATTGAATGAAAACTGACCACGTATTCAACTGAAGATTTTGTCTACATGCCTTTCAGCTGGTTGGGTCTAATGGAGCAGCAGGGACTTCACAACCTTGTTCGTCATCATCTCCACCAAACCCAGCCCAAAAGTAAGCACACCACAGTTAAAACATTTGATATTAATCTGATCCATAAAATTAATAAGCTGATCTTAAATATTACCAAGTAGTTTACCAGCTAAAAATACAGCGCCTTCCATAATTATTGCCACCCTGGTAAAGATGACTATAAAGTGGAATAAAAAAATGTACTTTTCAGAATTTATGTTAGTCTCACAATGACATTTATGGAGAATAATCCCACCTTCAACATCAAGAAATGTATCTGGAGAAAACACAATGCATAAAAAATAAACCAATGACTAAAAACATCCAAGTCTACTGAAACAATTAGAAACTTGCCTGTCTATTGACCCATTCTTATCTTGTCCCCACGCATGGTGAGTACAGTAGGGTGGTAATAGGGTCTAACAATTCCCTAAAGACCACTGTTGGAGACATTGCTTAAAAAGGAGCATCTTCATCAAGTCTTTAAAGAAAATCAGAGGTGACCCCGTTGTTAGTAGATCTATTCAAAATGCAAATAGTAAAAAAGCTTTTTCATCATTTAATCACAGATTTAAAAGACTGGTCTTACTAAATGCTACCAAGGCTTAACTTGAAATGATATTTTATGTTCAGGTTAGATGATATATTAGCTTTTTGACTCATAGTGAATTAGGTCTCTAGAAGAATTACGATACTGAAAACAGCCCCCTTCCTTCTGGTAGTTATGGCAAAGGGTCTGTGATGTTTTGGGGTTGTTTTAATCCCAAAGGTTCTAGGAATATCATTTGGGTGGATGCCATCATGAACTCCATGGAATACTTGGCCATTTCAGATCAAAATCTGCCTGTCACAGTCAAGTCAATAAAAGCGGGCCATGCTTGTGTAACGGAGGCCAGCTAGCGCGGCTAGCTCGGTGGTAGTGTGTAAATCCTCATCACCCAATTCCATGGGCGCTTCTAACACGCTGAGTTAGAAGCTCAGGCTTTTAGCTCAGTTGGTTAGAGCGTTCCACTCCCACGCTCCCACGCTAGCTTGCGGGGTGGCGGGTTCGAGACCCGTGTGCGGTGCGGACCGCCACCGGCTACACTTGGCACATCTAACGATACACAAAAACAAGTTCATATTAACAAAAACATAGTTTACTGATTACAAAATAAAGCCTCGAATATGGTTGTCTTAGTCCCCTGATCTCAGCTGTATTGCAAACCAATGAGTTGAGCCATAGAGGACAAAGGAATAGGGATTATCTGGATAGATGCCGGGAAGAGGAAGGCTCTCAAATCAGTTTCTTGCGTCCAACTTTGCGGGATGTCAGAGGACATGAATAAAATGTGTAGTATTGGATAACGGGAGCTTTCAATGTATGAAATGTAGGGGTGCCAATAATTGTGGCACATGCATTTTTGGTACAAAAATATTTATTTCTTTAAAATGCATTGCTTCCTATGAAAACAAATGTAATCCCCTTCAAAGTAGTATTTTTCCTCAATGTGTTCATTATGTGATTCAGGAAAATTATTTTAAAAACAGCCTTTTTTGTGTGTTATAAGCCACATTTACCAGGGGTGGCAATAATTATGGAGAGCGCAGTAGGCTACAAGAATGACATAGTACATCAGAGAAATACTAGTGGAACAATGAATGGTTTATCGGACAATTACCCATAAACATAAATATATCAGTAAAAGTTAAACTGAATACAAGTCACAATCAATCATTCCACAGGGAAACAATTGAACCAGTTTGACCATGAGGAGGTGAAAAAAGTGTGTCACCTTAAAAAGAAGTTCAGTTTCACCGAGTGGTTAATGGTGTCCGTTGATGTTCTCAGACAATTATTGTAGAGAAATACAGTTCCTATCCAGTTTTATTTGCCTTTTTGTTGCGCTAGTTGGTATTACTACAGAAAAAAAGAAAAATAGTTCAACAGTATTCAAGATAACACGTAAAATGTGACAGAAGCTGTATTTCGATAATAATGCAAGCTGATCAACTTTACAGAGAGATAATAGAGTCCCTCTCTTGTAACTGTGTGTCCCTAATAGATATGATTTCCGACCCTTTTTATTTTATTAAGTCATGCACCCGAGACATTGGATGATGAGCCAATGGAAGTTGACACCTTGGAAAATACTTTTGAGGTGAAATTTTCAATCCTTACAGCATAACATTATTGACTGAAAACTCCAATATAAATGACCAATTTAAGATTTTGTCTACATGCCTTTCAGCTGGCTCAGTCTAATGGAGCAGCAGGGACTTCACTACCTCGTTTGTCATTGTCTCCACCAAACCCAGCCCAAAAGTAAGCACGTACTGTACACTACAGTAAAAAGTTTGAGACTAATCTGACTCCTGAATATAGCTAAAAATAGGCTATAGGCCTAATGAATGGCTTATTGAACAATAACCCATAAACATAAATTTATCAGTACAGTTAAGGTAAATACAAGTCACAATCAGATAAAAGCAACAAAAAGATAACAAGACAACCCAAAACAAGAATGTTACCAAATCAAAGAGAGTGAGAGCGAGAGAGAGAAAGAGAGAGAGAGAGAGAGAGAGAGAGAGAGAGAGAGAGAGAGAGTGAGTGAGTGAGAGAGAGAGAGGGAGAGAGGGAGGAAGAGAGAGAATAGGCAAGGCCAGAGAGAGCTGGCCTTCCCAGTAAGGGTGAGCGACAGAGAATTGCAAAACCCTGGATGTCTTTATCCCATTGATAATTGATTGGTCAACCGGCCTAAGCCAGAGAGAGATGTGTAACAAATAGCCTACATACGATTGTCATGAAACTATGATCACTCTGCTGCCCATTTTACAAGGATCGTTCCAACACTAAACATGACAATATTTCATTCATCCAATGCATGGATAAATTAGCATAGGTAAGATTTCCTTTTGTTCAAATGTTAAAGTGGTCATGGTTAGCTCTGGCCTCAGACAAGAGTGCTGATTCCAGAGAAATTAAGGATGGATGATTTTTGCCTTAGAATAGTGCAACTTAATAACTTTACAGAGAGATAATGGAGTTTTTCTCTTGTAAATGTGTGTAGGCCTACATAATAAATATGTGATTTCTGGTCCTTAATATTTTATTCAGTCATGCACTTGGGACATCGGATGATGAGCCAATGGATGTTGATACTTCGGGAAGAACATTTCAGGTAAGATTTTGAATCTATATAACATTATTGACAGAAAACTCTATATAAATGACCACATATCAACTGAAGTCTATAAGATTTTGTCTACATCCTTTCAGCTGGTTGGGTCTAATGGAGCAGCAGGGACTTCACAACCTTGTTCGTCATCGTCTCCACCAAACCCAGCCCAAAAGTAAGCACGCACACACTACAGTTAAAAAGTTTTAAATCATTGGAAAAAATCCATACATTAAATTTTGTGTATAGTAAATGTTTTGCTTTGTTTTGACTAAAAAAGGTTTTCATTCAATGCTTTCTCAGAGCCTTTCCAATGTGAACACACACACACACTGCTGCAATCAGCAATGCAACACTGTTCTTCAATGACTTTGTGCAAAGAGGTCAAAGAGGTCATGTTCTTTTGGCAATATCAAACTAACACTAACTCCTACTGTAATACTCTAGTTACGGCTGATAAATGTTTCAATAATTCATACTAAATCCACATAGACCAAATACATATTTCTTCAAGGAAAAAAGAAATAAAAATCCTTGCAACATGGCTTAGATAATGCAATGTATATTTTCAACATTTGCTAATCTTGAGGACGGAAATGCAAAATGACACAAATATCATGAAATTTACCGAAAAGATGAAGCATTGACCAAACTCAAACAGATCCCATTTATGGAAAATCAGTCTTACCTTGTTTCTTAAAACTTTTTTGACTTAAAAAAGACATAATGCACCTCACTCACACTCACCTCACCTCTCCTAGGTGAAATCTGCCAGGTCTGGGAGAAGTGTCCAACCTACAGGTTCAGAAGAGGAACAGAGAAAAATGACTGAACCTATAAAGACCTTTAAAATAAAAGTTTTATAAGGGTGTCTGATTCCTGCGTGGTTATTGCTGACTACACCCAGGTGATAGTTAAAGAGGATGTGGGCTGGGGGAAAAAAAAAATATAGTGTTTGTGCTTTCAATACCATTCAACCTCATATTTGCTGAAAAAATGCTTAATAATTTTAGCATTGATCCTACTCTGGTAGGATGGTTATTGAATTTCTTATCCAGAGATGTCAGAGGGTGAGGGTGAATAGTGAGCTATCTGGTTGGTTAACATCATCCACTGACTCCCCAGTGAATTGTTCTGCCCCCTCTGTTATCTATACACCAACAACTATAGTCATCATGAAAATATGCCATTATCAGCTTGCAGATGATTCTGCAGATGATGACACATCTTATTTTTCCCAGGACCATCTATGCAATCAGATTTTGATGGTGTCTGGTGGGATATTGCTTGCATTATCGAGAAAAAGTTTTTTATGTGTTGTGTGACAGACAGTGGTCTGAGAACAAGTGGAAGGGTTATTATTTTGTAGTGGAATTGGGGTTGGAGATGATGCTTTATATTTCTGGAATACGGTCCTATACCTAGGGGGCAAAGGGGGTTTTTACAGACATGGGCTGCTGTAAAGGTTGTTCTACAAAAATGAAATCTAGGATGTCCAAGGATCAAAACCTGGGTGGACAACCCGGTCAACAAGCCGTTTATGTATTATCGGCCAATTTATGCCCCATTGTAAGTCTATGTAGCAGCATTTAAAGGTTGAATAGGGTAAATATAAATAACTAATAGATATCCCCACAAAAATTGACTATTTACGTTAAGATGAAACTTTTTTGTATTGGAAGTTTTCTGAAATATCATGTATGCCTATGTAAATGAGGCATCATACCCTTGAATAGGCCGATATACAATAACGATTACATGTCCATCTGTAGCTTACCTTAAGGGTAAATGAGCTAGACAGCCTAAACTATATATGTGACCTGATCTGTCAAAATGAGTCACAGTGACCCACAATTCAATTGAGATTTTGGAAAGAGGAGAAAATAAGCTTTAAAATGATACATTGGTTAAAGCCCTATCTTAAAAGGTTGCCAAGTTACAGTCATTTGAATTCTGGTATGTCGACGCCTATTTCCAACTGAAAAAGTGAGAAAATAGCATTTAAAGTTTTTTGTCAGTTTTTTGTTGAATTCTTGGCATACAGAGATGCATTCAGTATGTTTACAACACAATTTTACAAAAGGTACTTAGGCTAGATGCTTAGAAAAAAATATTAGCCTAAATCAAACTGAAACATCAATTATTATATATATTTATAAAATAGTTAATAATTCATAATGATTCATTACAGAAAAGGCGCTTTCTACATAGTCAATGAGATTCAATTCATTTTAGTCTAGGCCCATCTGGTAGTCTCATGTCCAAAACGTAACCTATCTGTATGCCTAAAAAAACTAAATAAAGCACTATTTAAAAAAACAAAACAAACAAACAAACAAACAAAACAAAAAAACACAAATAGAGGGAAATACATACAAACATGTTATGGCCAGTGCGTCTGTGTGAGTGAGTGAGTGAGTGAGTGAGTGAGTGACTGTGAATGAGCTGTCAGTGAGAGTCAATTTGAGTGTGCAATATTGTCAGGGAGTGAAAGATTAAGCAACAAGTATGCACTATTAGCCTAATGATGACATTTTGCCTATATCCTATTCCAGGCAAGGGTGCTTTTAAATAAATAGCTAAAAAATGTAGGCCTAAAACGGTGCCAAAGGTCAGTGCATGTGTGTGCGTGCGTGCGTGCGCATGCCAGAGATTGAGAGCCTAGACTACAGCAGAGTAGCCTATCTATAAATGCTCAGCCATGTAAGAGAGCCCTATGTAGACCATCACGAACTTTACTCAACTCTTCTGGCAAAATATGTAAGGGATAATTGACCGGCTTGCTGTCATAATTTTCCCACAGGGCAAACTGGAGCCCGACGCTATGCGGTTTTGTATCATCAGAGCGTCATTCAGTCATTCAGAGAGGGGCGATGGCATGGCCAATGGGGAGTTTCGCAAAGTGACAAGTTACACTCATGTAAATTAGCCTAAAATAATAATTTAAAAAGGTATTGACTGATCACTTAGAAGAAAACAGCAAAAAAATTGCGAATTCGTTACCCATCGTTACTTTTTGCCATAGCCCTTGCATTCTGGGTGCAATACTGCTACCTAGAAATGGCATCATAAAGTCCCATAGCATTTTGGAAACATGCATTAAAATACCCGCAGATACCCGAGAATGCAAAAGCAACACAAGGAAAATAGTGACACAAGCACCTAGCAAATGATGGCTAGTTTGATCAATAAGCTTTTTTAACCATGAAGTTTAACTTCAGACAAATAGCACCACTAGCTGTCCATGTCCATGTTAAATCTGACAATGTTTGACTAACCTCATTCATGTCAGGTGCACATGCACGCATCTAAACACAATTATCTGAGAGCTCTACCGTTGGGATGGGGAAACTCGCTTTCCAATCAGACAGCACGATCCATAATTGTAAAAAACACAACTGTGAAGCTATATATGAAAGAGACGTATTTTCAAGGATTTTTGATGACATCCAGTCTTCTTAAGCAACTCACCTATGGAAAGGTCTCAGATGGATTACTGCAGCGTAACGCATTACATGGCATGACATACCCGCACGCCCTCTCCACTCTATGACTTCTGGGCACCTGTCTGTTCCACAGACATCCAGCAGAACATCGTTTGCCTACTGTGCACCATTGCTATGGAATGGCCTTCCATCTCATGTCAGGGATGCTAGCTCTGTTGAGGTATTCAAGTCCAAGCTAAAAACATTCCTGTTCTCAGCAAACTATGATTAGGCAGATGTTTTATGTCTCCTGACACTAGGGGTCTTCTTTTTTATTTTATTTTTTGGTCATACTTTATTTTTTGTTCTTATCTTGAATAACTTTATGATTTTATGATATCTATGGTATGATATGTTATTTCTTATTATCAATTTTTGTTTTCTCTTTTTAATCTTATGGACCATTTATTTTTATTTATTGCTATGGTCCATTAAGTGGTTCTCTGTGTTACTTACCATTGTTCCTAAAGTGTTTTGAGACCATGGTTAATGGTGATATTGCACTATAAACAACAATAAATTGAATTGAATTGATGAGTGAGGTTTATGCTACACAGCATCTGACCAAAAGTATGACGCAGGGATAGTATGTGTCTATCTGGCAGAAATGGTAAACTTGCAGAACCAAAACCAACACGGTACTGACAATGTTTTTCTACTATGACTAGCACATGGTTATCAACTGCTTTGTAAAACGAAACCAAGAACTTGGTTAGCTATACCTGTAGCTGTAAATCAAACCATTATGGGTGAACTGTAACAAAACCCTAAAGATCAAAAGATGCACAGTGGGTACAAAAGTGGGGCACAGGATGTGAACATACACAAGCAGCAATGTCTACAATATGGAGGGCTAAAAATATTCTAGTTTAAATCCTGTGCAAAGCAACTAAATTGAAAGATCAAATACAAGTATGGGATTCGGCTATACGAAAGGTATGTGTTATTATTATTACCTCCGCCAAGGAGGTTATGTTTTCGGTCTCGTTGGTTTGTCTGTCTGTCTGTCTGTTTGTCTGTTTCTTTGTCAGCAGGATAACTCGAAAAGTACTGGACGGATTTGGATGAAATTTTCAGACAATGTGTATATTGGGAGAAGCAAGAGCTGATTAAATTTTGGTGCCGATTGGTGATCCAGAACATGATCTGGAATGTATATTGTGTGACCACATTGCCTTGGCGGAGGTCTGCACTCTGAGCGCTTTTCTAGTTGTATTATTGGGACAGGCATGAAGGTAAATTGTAAATAGTATACAACTATAAAAAAAACACTCTAGATATGATTACGTCATTTCAGTGGGAAATACCATGTGGTTCTGTGGCTAGTGGCTAGCAAATGCGGAAATGGCACAATGGCGGAAAAAGGCAACAAGGTAATGAAAATATCAATATAATACCATGTTATCTTATATAGTTTTTTCCAGTATGACTTGTTGCATGCCCAGTATCAGTTTACCACTCTTCTTTTAAATGGAAGTTGAAAACGTTGTGTTGTTTGCATGTGAAAAAACAAGATCAACGATACGTGTGGTTGGGTTGTGTGGTTGCGAAGGCCGAGGCGAAACCCAAAAGAGGTCAAAGCATGCTTGACTAAAAAGGTTCAAGGCATCTTCAAGACTACATTATTAGTAATCCGTATTGTGATCTTAAGAACTTAGATAACCTACAGTCATACTCTGTGGTTGTGTGGCTAGTAACGCAAAAACAGAAATGGACGCAATCGACAGAAAAAGACAAAAGGGTATTTAAAATATCAGAATATAAGAATAATAACATTTTATCTTATAGATTTCCAGTATGACTTGTTGCATGCCAAATACAGTTTTACCAATCTTCTTTAAATAATGGTTCAAAATGTTTTGTTGCATCAAAAACATACGATACGCGTGGTTGGGTTGTGTGGTCGTGGAAGTGAAACTCAAAAGGGGTCAAACCATGGTTGATTAAAAAGGTACAAGGCATCTTCAAAATAGAGTACATTATTGGTAATCCGTATTGTGGTCTTAGGAATGTGCATAACCTACAGCAGACTAGATTAAACCACATCAACTGCACATTAGTGTCACTTATTTAAGTTCAAATAGGAAAACATCAAACAGATCTAAAGATTAATGCTGAAATACCAAAAAAACGTCTAACATTCATTACACATTAGCACTCCCAGACTTCTTGGCAATTATTTACGTATTTTGATTAGTGAACTGTATATATATATACACCTTTGTAAACGCTTGGCTTTAACAAAGTTGCTCATCCCCCTCTTTGTTTTATGGCTCTGAACGAACCACGTGTACCACATCTAAATGAATTACTTTCATTGTGTTGTAGATGTCTAAAGAGTGTGAGGAGGATCCATTTCCCATCAATGCACAAGTAGTTTATGGCCATGAATCCTACCCGTTAAGACAATGTACACCTTCTCAACTTCCTAATCTGTGAGTATTAATATGAACGTGTCTATGACAATGAGGTCATACACTGTAGCTGACAGCAAAGGGGATATATAAATATTATATATTGAAGATGAATTTTATATTCGTTGTTAAATGAATGACAATATAACAATATAATAAGAAATCAATGAATCACAGAAGTGTGGAGAGGGGGAGGTGAATGTGGTGGTAGGGTGGGCAGTGTGCTGCTGAAAGGAGATTTGCTAGCCTGCTAACGCATGGAACTGACATGTCATATCAGCAAAGAAAATCAACAACTTTCATTATGTGTTGGTGTTAGTACAAGTTGCAACTACAAAAGATTCAGGTTTTAATTTGGGACAATCTCAGAATTCTTAGTCACTTTTACCAGACCATAATAGGAGAGATACTTACAGTCTAATTTTTGATCTAATGATCTATGTTCAGCTGTCCCTTAGTGTACCATGCATTCTGATGATGGTTTATCTTCTAATTTACACTGTGTCCTAACTGAAAGTGATGCGACTGCATGTGTGCAACAAAATGAGTTCCATCACTTTGTTTTCTATTGGAATGTCAACTGAATGCAGCGCGACTAGTCACATTGCTATGCAACTTAAAAAAATAATAAGTCGAAATAATAAGTCGCGTTGCTCGGCCAGATTGAATGGAGAATATAATTGAACAGAACAACATATTTAATGGACCCTTTGTAGACACTGAACAGTCAATGCTACACAACAACCCGACAGTTGCTTGCAGTTAGGACAAGGTGTTGTTTAGGTTTTAACAAGGCGTGTTGTGAATATCTTAAACTATATGTTATGACCTTCACCAAGGAGGTTATGTTTTCACCAGTGTGTGTGTGTGTGTGTGTGTCTGTCTGTCTGTCTGTGTACAACATAACTTGAAAAGTACAGATTTGGATGAAATTTTCGGACGAATCTATTGGGACGAGTAAGAACTGGTTTGATTTTGTAGTCACCATCTCTGACTACATTGTCAGTATAAGGTCTACGCTCATGAGTGCTTTTCTAGTTACATTTGAAAATCCAAGTCTTTCCTCGAGCCCAAACACACAAGTTTGAGTTTAAGTCCCAGTCAAGTCACAAGACACAAGTAGCAAGCTGGAGTCCTGGAGTCACATACAACAAGTCTGGAAGTCAGTATACTGTAAGTCCATTGTGGGATGTGTTCACAAGTCCTGGTGAATGAATGAGAGCAAAGTCAGTACAGTGTGAGTTAAGAGTTCAGATGGCCTGGGGATGGAAACTTCTCAGAAGTCTCTCAGTTCTGGCCTTGTTAGCGTTAAAGTGCTAAACATGATACATGAGTGAAAATGTTGAACGTTCAATGGATGGCTTTTGTTTCTTTAGACAGCTTCCAGGGGCTAGGGCTATGTCTCTGCCAAACTACACCATTTCCCATGTGGACAGTGAAAATACTGGTTCTGGCCATGAGTCACCAAACTGAAAGTAGCGGCTGGTAAGTATCGTCAATCATGATTCATGATCATGATTTTATTTCTAATGATGAGACCATATTATTTATTTGGTTTAAAATTTTGATTTGTTCCAATTTCCTTTCTTTTCAGGTGTATACTCATCTTAGACACTCACTTTTGTAATCACATTCACTAAATAAGTGCCAAATGTCACCCTTGCTCCAATCGAGGGCATTAGATATCCAGCCTCTCTCAAACACCACAATAATGCTTTAAATGATGACTACATGCTCTAAAATCTTTACTGTTACCATTGCTCAGCATTCTTTGCCTCAAAGCATCTTTGACTTCTTATCAACAAACTTCCTCTGCTATGATGTCACTTGTGTTTCATGGCCTACTAATCTTGGGTCATCTTTGACAGTGATTTTAACCACAACAGTCACAAGAGAGTCAGCATTTCATTACTTGGAAAAAAAAAAAAAAAAAAAAAAAAAAATCAAACTGACTCTTCTAAAAAGATTTAGAAGAACACGTTCATGCATTTTACTGTATGGTTGTTTACCACAATAGTCTTTTCACAGGGCACATTATGTAGAGCATGTTTTTGCTTTTTTACGTTGATTGCCAAAAGTGGGGATACAAATGCATCCCTGCTTCCCCACTTCAGGCGCCTATGCTTTGTACACTTAAAATTGTCTTAAGCTTTTCTTATTTGTTACTTTTTTTATTGTCATGTTTACATATGCTTTTACTTTCATCCATCCATTGTAGGCCCACATTGCTTTTATTTATTTTTTTCATTTTATTTTTGTACAGCACCTTGAAAATCTCTTGTGTATTATGATAAAATTGCCTTGCCTTGCCTTACTTCTAAGCTCCAGAGTGTTGTTATTGAAGTGCATGTACAAAGCTGCGTGTTTTTTTTTACCGTCTCGAAATGCCAGAAAACCAAGCTCATGGCAGGTAATGAATATGAATGGTACATGAACACTAGTGCTAGCATAAAAATAATAGCATTTCTGATTGTTTGTGGCATGCATAGCCACGCGCGCACACACACACACACACACACACACACACAGGGCCGGTTCTAGGCATAGACAAACAAGGCGGTCGCCTAGGGCACCAAATATCAGGGGGGCATCACATACATTTCTTACCTTTTTTCTTCAGGTTCTCTCTTACATTTTTAGAAAAGGGGTGGCAAAACTCAAATCTGGCCTAGGGCACCAAAAAGGCTAGAACCGGCCCTGCACACTCACTCACTCACTCACTCACTCACTCACTCTCTCTCTCTCTCTCTCTCTCTCTCTCTCTCTCTCTCTCTCTCTCTCTCTCTCTCTCTCTCTCTCTCTCTCTCTCTCTCTCTCTCTCTCTCTCTCTCTCTCTCTCTCTCTCTCTCTCTCTCTCTCTCTCTCTCTCTCTCTCTCTCTCTCTCTCTCTCTCTCTCTATCTTGTACATTAACTTTTTATTTCTCTTTTTGAAAGAAAAAACAGGGCAAATGGCCTCTATTTGTGAAGTTGTGTTGTTTTTAATTAGAAGCCATCTTAGATGTAAAAATCTTTTTACCAGCCATTTAACCAGTTGCTTGGTCATTTTATCAGGTCTTTCATGTTGCAAATTTGCTTGTGCAAAAAATGGGCCAATGTTTTATCTACTTACTTGATTAATCAATGAAAAATTAACAGAATGCTCTATTCCAAAATTATTTGAAAGTTACAGCTATTATATTATTACAGTTACAGGACAGCTCATAGGCCAAGCTTTAAAACACTCACACTCAGCTTAAATTTGTGTAAAACTTAAGTCCATAATAATTATTGAATATATCCAGTCATTGACTTGGTCTTGGTCTACATGATCAAAGGTGTACAGTGTCTGTGCATTTAGTAGTTTTATAACACAAATGAAAAAACAGTTCCCCTCAAAGTGCTGGGTAAGGCCTGTTCTGCGACAAGTCCATTGTGCCTTCTGAGACATTTTTTAATTCATTCATTTTACCGATACAAAGCTCTCATTTTTAAACCTTTGAAAAGCTAAAAAGCAAAACATTACATTGGAAGTAGGTAGAGGGTCCCTCCAGACAAACCTGGGTCTATTAAGTTACTGTTTATGGTGAATAGCCTACCTTGCCAGAAGTTCCCTTGCAGCCATCTTCCAGGGAAGTTTGTAAAGATTCTGAAGAGAATACTGTATGAGAGAAGGTACAAATGTAAGTGGAACATAGTGGTGCAAATGGGTAAGCCTACCATCAATACACAGAAACTAGACCAACCTGGAACAAGTTCCAGACCAGTAGCATGGATCCATGAAGAATTGGACAGGCACCAAGCTGTAGCAGGCTATGTGAGGGTCCGGCCATGCAAATAAACAGTGGATGGGATCCAGCCAAATACAGGCCAATCACCTGTCTGTATCGTAGAACACAGTTGTTCCCATAGAATTAAATGGTTGGTTCTCTCAGGTGGGTATCTGATTAGACGAGTGACCAGACATAGCATGAGCTTACAAAAGAAGAATGCACCAACAGAGGCTGCAAAGTGCACAGACACAAAGCCCTGATTGACCCAGAAATCTGGACTTTAACGTTACAGCACCAAGCTAAGAGCATTCCCACCAAGACAGGGAAATGAAAAGGACATTCACACATAACACAGTAGCCTCCCTATGAGCAAGCATATCAAAACACAATGGCAAAGTAAGCTAAGGCACTAAGCCTAATAGGCCTAATTTGTGAGGTGCATATCCGCCATTTTGGTTGAAAGATGAAGAAATTAAATGCACTTGAAGTTCTGAGGAATTCCTTTCATTGCTTTCAAAAACATTTCAAAATAAATTAGGGATACTTTATTTCTTTCCATTTGGCACTGAATTATTAAAACTTACCAGAAATGCATAAGTTAGGCTACCACTGCAGGCTTTGAGCAGGCCAGGCCGTCAAAAGTTTGTGCATGTGTCTTGTCAAGCAAAGCTTATCCCTGTTTGTTAGCTAAATTAAAGCAAAACAGGTAAATGTAGATACATTTCAATTCTCAAAAAGTTTCTAGAACTTTCTAGTCCTGATTTGACACATGTCAGATAAACGCAAATTGTCTCCCCTTTCCCCGGAACCGCACCACACCACTGGGGGCACTGTCTCAAAATAGCAACCGGTAGCAGCCACGGTAGGCTCTTGCAGCGCCTCTAAACAACACAGCTATGCATGGAGTAGTAGCATTTGCTAAAGACAATTAGACAGTCGGTCTCAATTTAGTTTTGAATTTGTTGCTTAGCCATTCTTTTAGGCCAATACTTAACACTTCAATTTGAGAGATACTAGATCATATCCGTTGGTTCAAAGGGTAAAAGGACCAGTTACTGGACTAAAGTAACGGCACTTAGCTAACGTAGGCGAACTAACGTTAGCAAAACACGGATTGGTTTGTGCGCTTTTGTGCTCTCAATGGATCGTCTTGCATCTTTTGGAAGTAAGTGGGTAAACAAACCGGCATAATGTTAAAGCATTTCCAACCTCTTGATTTGCAAAGCAGTTTACGATAAGAGATGTAGCCTGGTTTGAAAATGCATTGTATTTAGGTCGGTGCATTAACGTTAGATCAGTTAACGTTAAAGGTAAAGTCAGTGATTTATAACGTATGTGGTTTGTAGCACATAACACTTTCTTACTTAAAGGTGACATCTCATGACTCACTAGCTCTTCATTCTCTTCTATCAATTAAAAAAACCCCAGTCTCTGTTGGAACAATGACATTTTAGAAGTGTCTGATGTAAACAAACAGTTGGGGCAGTCTGCCCCCAAACAATAATATACTAATGTACACATTCTCATTCTAAATGACACCTGGCTGCAGATGCAAACCAAAGATTCCTATGTGCTTTGCACTAACTTTAGAATATTTGCAGCAAATAATAACAAAGAAGCTTGCCCCAAACAATAACAGTTAGAATCACTGACTGTACCTTTAACATTCTCTAATTCAATAATAACAATGGCTAACTCAAATCATTATCATTTATCATTAATCATTTCCTCATTATAACATGACAGCAAGTCACTTAGATTAGTTGTCAAATTTTGCACCTCCTGGCTCTAAAAAAGGACTCATTTCGTTTCTCTGAATGCCTGTCCAATGCCTCTTTCTCTCAGATGATCCATTTGATAAGCCACCATGCCGGGGATGCTCCTCTTATCTGGTGGAGCCTTTTATCAAGTGTGCTGAGTGTGGACCACCATCTTTCTACCTTTGTCTTCAGGTGAGCTCATTTTCTGATTGGCCAGTGAATGAAGACATACAGGACTACTACTGTAGTAAAGGAATACAGAATTGCCATTTGACTTTAATATCTGATTTTTTTTTTTTCTCAGTGTTTCACCCGGGGGTTTGAATATAAAAAGCATCAAAGTGACCACAAATATGAAATTATGGTGAGACACTTTACTAAACTCTCAAAGTTTTGCATAACTGGCATAGATTCATGAAAAATGCCAATTAGATAATGACATTTCAGAGATTAAGCATGAATTATACAGTACTGTTGAAATGATGACAATGATTAATCTATCTGCAGACATCAGACTTCCCTGTGTTGGAGCCAGGCTGGACAGCTCAGGAGGAAATGGCTCTACTAGAGGCTGTAATGGACTGTGGCTTTGGAAACTGGTCAGTTGTTCTGTTGGTCTGTGTAGATCTTGTGTGTGTGAGGCAGGAGAGAAAAAACTGTAAAAAAAAAAAAAAAAAACCCAACAACAACTGTGTATTCAGCAATTTAAGAACGTCCTTGCTTCTGTCCCACTGTCTCACCTGCAGGCAGGACGTGGCGTATCAGATGCGCACCAAGACCAAGGAGGAGTGCGAGGGCCATTACATGAAGCACTTCATCAACAACCCGCTCTTCTCCTCCACGCTGCTCAGCCTGCGGCAGATGGAGGAAGCTCGCACCGCTGACTCCGCCATCCCTTTCAAACGTGAGGCAGCCATGCTTGGATTTGCATACACTGGTCTGGAAAATATGCTGTGTCTGTTGAGGAGCAGCAATGCATTCTAAAAATTGCACAGCTTAACATGCAGTTGGAATCAGATTTGCACTGCTAC
>JAODXP020001444.1:17500-23200 GCA_027497455.2 Sardinella longiceps | reverse complement strand
CATGTGCACACACACACAGAGAGAGAGAGAGAGAGAGAGAGAGAGAGAGAGAGAGAGAGAGAGAGAGAGATTTGTAAATAGAGGTGGGCTGTGGGCTTTGGGCCGTCTCGTCTTACTGTATACAAGTACATGGTTGACATGACAATCAAATAAAAACCATTTGACTTGATATGGAATATCATTTACCTCTGCCAAGGAATTTATATTGTGTCTGTGACCTTTTTGCCTTGGCGGATGTCTGCACGCTACGAGTGCTTTTCTAGTTGTAACAATAGTACATTACTGTAATAGTCAAACTGCTTTTCAGGATTAAACAAGGCTGAAGTTTGCTGACAAAATATATACAAATCAGACTGACCTAAAGCTTAATTTGCAATTAAATAAATCACCACCACCACAGACATACATATAGCATCACTTAGTTGTGCCAGCAGAGCTCAAAGGGTTCCAGTTCAGTGCCAAGTGTTGTGATCGCCATCTAGTGGAAAAATGGGATTACTTCAACTGAAATTTCAATGGGCAATCCATGCTTAGGCCTACATTGTTTCTAAAGTAATTGGCCCCAGTGAAATAGATTAGATTACTCTTTCAATACAGTTTTTATTGATTGCTTTGACCTGTTTGAAGAAACTGGAAACCTCTCAGTATTCATCATCACCATCTCAGAAGAGCAAAAGACACCTTTTGCAAATGAGTTAACCCATTCTCATTGAATTGACAAATTTTCCCCACCGTTTTGCAAAACAGTTAACACAAATGTCATTCAAGCAACAAGCAACAAACTCCATAGCTATCAGTCTGAGTCTGAATACAATGGTGGTGGGTATTTCTTATACTCTAGGACAGAGGGCTGTTGAGGTCTGGCATGCCACTGTTTGTAATCACCTGGGACAATGTGGCGTTCCACCACTCTCGTGTGGTGAAGGAGTGGTTTGCTGGGCACCCGAGGATGAAGATGCAATTCTTCCATCCATACTCTCCATTTTTAAATCCTATAGAGGAATTCTTCTGTCCATGGAGATGGAAGGTATATGATCATCGCCCCATCGCTCGATACAATGGCTGCAAGTAGATGCAAAGGCATGATCCTGCATGCAAGAAGATTTTTCCCAAGGTGCATTGCAAGGGACAATAGTGAGTGTGATGTAGATGAGGCCATGTGACCTATTCGTCAAGAGAGAATAGACTAGAAGAGTGTACAGAATTATTATTTTTATTTTCCTAATGTTTTGCACAGTGATGGATTTTATGTTCTTTCATAAACTATATTATATATTATATATGTGGTTTCTGTTGGAATATTTCATTTGTTAGCCACAATCTGAAAAAAAGAATAAATATTTTGCAATCAATAAAAATTTGCATCACAGCATACAATATCTGATTCTGGATCTTTTTTTTTTTTTTTTTGCAAGAAGGCAAATTTGACTACAAATGGCACTGACATGTAAGTTGCTCAGTCATTACTGCAGCTCAGTCATTAGGCACAATGACCAGTAATGCAGATTACGTGCTGCATTTTGTATTTTGATGCCCCTTGTCTATGACTGATTGGAAGCGCTCAAACACTTGCGTGCAAGTTGTTATGTTTGAGGGCTAAATTTTCTTTTGGTCCGTATTTTATTATTGTATTTATATTTGCAAGCAAAATGTGTCATTTTGACCATTGGAGCCAAGTTTAGGCCTCTGCAATAACTGTTTTGAAAAAATGTGGATTTTCAATCAATAAAAACTGTGAATGCAAAATAAAGGTCAGGCTAATGTAAGCCATACTCATGAGCGAGTTAACTCTGGATATCACTATATACTTGCCTAATGACCTTAGTAAAATGTGTTGAGCCAACTGAATGATTACTGCCTGGAATTTAGAGTTTTTAGAAGTCAAAACAAAACGATTACAGTTTTTAACTGCTTACACACAAAATCTTTGCATGTAACACAATTTTTGAAACATGTTGTCCAGACACCATAACTCCACCATAACATAACCGCAAAACACTACACTGGGCCTATAACAAACTATACTGTATTTCTGTTTTCACTTTTGTAAAAAAAAAAAAAAAACTTTTTGCAAAACTCATTGCAGAACACAGCAATTTCTGTAACACAGAGAAATACGCCTGGAAGTATCTTGTTTTCTGTTATCACAACCTGTCACAAATTCCACAGTGCTTCATACCCCTTTCTATACACAAACTCATATTCACCTCTCATTTACAGCTTTACCTAATGAATACCAACCAATCAATGGGCCTATGAATTGGCCAAAGGTGAAGTTCGGACTTTTGATCAGTGACAACTGAAATCATGGCAATATTGAAGAGCACGCATAAACACATGCAGAGAGAGAGAGAGAGAGAGAGAGAGAGAGAGAGAGAGAGAGAGAGAGAGAGAGAGAATATGTTATATGTATGTTATGTTATTGTATTTGTCTCACCACTGCTCTGGGAATACTGTATCCACACACAGTTATGCTAATAAAGCACCATTTGAATTTGTGAGAGGAGGAAACTTCAGGCTATTTGAGGGGATAGAACATTTGTGTATGCCTATATTATCTCTGTTTAAAAATTGCTTGCATGCTTTGGCTAACTGTGTACCTTCAGATTCTCCCTTCAGAATTGCTTTATATTTAGAGCATTGGTGCACAGCTTTACATCAGTGAATGTGATAGTCCATCATGATAAAAGAGTCTAGATGTGAGACACAAACTTACCTTTGAGATGTGTTTATGAATAAGGGGCATTTGACATTTGTAGTTTTAATCTTTCTATCTTTCTATTTTGTGTGAGCAATTACATCAATGCATTTATTTTGAAGGCTATAAAAAAGACGCAAAGCTTTGAAAAAAAAAAAAAAAAGTAAGTGAATATATTTCCTGTGATATAGCCTATGCGACATTTGGTAAGATGGATTTACTTGCCTGGATGTGCGCTGTATAGCAGCGCAGATTCCGAAATCTCGCGGTAACATGCGACACAAAATCGTCAGCTCTCCTGATCTGTAATGTTTTGGAGGCTGGGACAGCTGGGTTCGGGCGATTATTTCGGGTTCTGCTGGTTGTTTGTCTTTGCGTCTGTTGTCGTAGTTCTGCTCGCAATGTCCTCTGGCGACAGTGGAGGTGCAAAATACGCCTCAGTTGATTTCGAAATATATGGAAACGTGCAGGGTGCGTAACTATCCCGTGCTACTCCTGCCCTCCAAGTTGTGGTGCGGCCCTCTGGTGCCCGCCCTCGAAATGTTTTACAGTAAATAGCCCACATTCGTAGACTGACTGTAGACTAATGTAATATTAGCCTTTAGTTTAATAGTGCAATGAATAGGCTAGTCTAGGCTACAATGTCATAGTGGGGTTTAAACGAATAGCCTACTAGACTAAAGACTTTTTTATGCCTAAAAGTTTAGAATGTAATGCTGCACTAACATCGGACTTTTAATGTTTGTTTTTCAGGTGTGTGCTTCAGAATGGTGAGAATGGTTTGGGGGGGGGGGGGGGGGCTGCATTCCTGTTCATATCCAAGAGTCAATTAGGCCTATCCTGTGCAAATAGGAATCTCAGATGTATTCAACATATTATTATTAACGTGCATATGACCTGACTGCATCCAATTAGCTCCATATGCATATTGGTCATTTTAAATTGATAAATAGAGTAGACTAATTGATAGACTTTTCCTCCGGCTGTTTTTATTTTTCACAGTACACGGAAGACCATGGCAAGAAGCTGGGCGTTAATGGCTGGGTGAAGAACACGAGACAAGGAACAGTGATTGGACAGGTGCAGGGGCCACCGGAAAAAGTCAAAGAGATGTAAGTCCAAAATTCAATTAGACCTTCCAGGGAAAAGCTTTCAGATTAATACGAGTACAGATTAGCTTCCAGCACCCTTCATTTAGCCTATGCATTGTCAATTGACAGAGGCACCATAAAGAAAAATATAGGAAGATATATGAAGGTTATCACTATTTGTTGGCTAGCCTGCAAGAACACTATCTTTGTGTTCAAATGATATAGCCGACTGAAGGGCTACCACAGATTCACACAGCAAGAGCAAGTCATCATTGTGTGGCGCATTGCATGTATTTGACCACTAGATGTCAACCTTCAACGGTTTTATCTCTGTAGAATGATCTAGAAAGGGATGGTAACATTATACACAGATGCACACATGGCCTTTCTACCTTATGTGAATTGTGCTGAGCGGTAATGTTTGTTTTTTTTTCCAAGGAAATATTCCTATAGAAAATTATCATTGTTAATCACAGTAAATGTGTGACATGGTCTGTTTGGATATTTTGACATGTTTCATGTTTTGAAATGCAGGATGGACAATTTCACCAATAGCACTTGTCTAGTGAATAATTAGTATTCTCACTTTGAGATAAAAAGTGTTTTTGTGTGTGTGTGTGTGTGTGTGTGTGTGTGTGTGTGTGTGTGTGTGTGTGTGTGTGTGTGTGTGTGTGTGAAGTAGAGGGTGTGGAGAGGGAATTAAGAAAGGGAGAGCGAGCGAGCGAGATGATGTCAGTTAGGGTGGGTTGGGGAGTTAACAGCCAGGGGGCTTGGTCAGATTGATGACATCATACACCCTTTTACCCCTTCTCCTTCTGGACTAGCAAATAAGAACCAGACACTCTGGGGAGAAAGAGATGCACACACACACACACACACACACACACACACACACACACACACACACACACACGAGAGAGAGAGAGAGAGAGAGAGAGAGAGAGAGAGAGAGAGAGAGAGAGAGAGAGACTCCACCTAGACTTGCTGTAGAGTAAAATTTGGGGGGATAGTCCCCGCACTTCTGCCGGAGCATTCATGTGGGGCGCGGCCCTCTGGCTGGGATTTAGATTTGGATGTGGCGAGCAGCCATCCATGAAATATCACCTGATGGAGAAGTAGTTCACTGGCCCAGAAGCTCTCTCTCTCTCTCTCTCTCTCTCTCTCTCTTGCTCTCTCTCTCTCTCTGTATCTGTATCATTGTCTTTGTATCTCTGTTTAGGAAGAGGTTAGTCGTTTAACCAGTTTTAGCTCTCCTACAGTCCCTATTGTCTAGTTTCTACACTGCACACTCAATATTGCTGTGGTACTGCTTTTGAGGGCCCAGCTATTGCCATAGTAAAGTCTCTCTCTCTCTCTCTCTCTCTCTCTCTCTCTCTCTCTCTCTCTCTCTCTCTCTCTCTCTCCTTCTTTCTTTCTTAACCCCTATAACCCCCCCTCTTTCTTTCTCTCCCTCCTTCCCTCTTTCTATTCCAGCTCACTAGCACAAGATGCGAGTGAACAGAAAATGTGTTTCCTCATTAAATATTTAAACAGTCAGGGCCAACAGGATGGATGAGAATCCATCCACACACGGGAACACACACACACACACACACACACACACACCACCACCACCACCACCATCTATTCTCTATTCTGTTTACATGCCATTCAGTCATTTAGTGTACCTTCACTTCACTGCCTCCTCAGCAGTAGTAAAAAAAAATGACCTTATCTGCCTGCATGGCTGCAGTATTATAACACACAAGTGATGCACATTGTGTCTTAATAATATAATCATAATCACAGTAAATATCATCTGAACCCTGTGAATGCCAAAGGGTGTCAGCACACTCTCAGATACACACACAACAACAACAACAACAACAACAACACACACACACACACACACACACACACACAGTGTCAGAG
>JAODXP020001444.1:0-12500 GCA_027497455.2 Sardinella longiceps | reverse complement strand
AGGACAGCACAGATTGGGCAGACTCAATCTAACTCACTCACTCACTGAATGACATACTGATGCAGGGCACTTTGATGATATTTGTTGTCCTCAAGGGCACCTTCCAAGCAGCACTGTCAGAAATGCACTACCTTAATAGTAGGGTCATAAACCTCACTTCCGTGACCATCTTCTGGCTAATATGTTTTGACAACTGTTTTGGCTTCTATAGACCATTTATAAAAAAATTAGCCCCCATGTCCCTCGCAAAAATGTCGGCATTTTTTTCCAGAGGGCCGAATCCAAAATGGCTGCACGAGTCATCTTGAAAAAGTATTAAAGAAGTATTATTTCTACCAGAGCAACTACAATTATGTATGAATACATTATTTGTGGTAAATAGACCCTTAGAATTGTGATTCCGACATCATTTTGAGATTTCAACATCATCTTGGCCCTGAAATCCAAGATGGCCGCCATCTGATAATATATAAATTTACTTTTCAACCAAAACACCAAGAATGACCCAGGGAAACATTTTTTGATGCAAACTGAGCATAAGGATTATGACATTAAGACATCATTCAGTCCCCATAAACCATCTGGGAAAGAATGTGACTAGGGCATTCTTCTTAACAAATTCAGAAGCATGGGCATTGATGGCAAAGTACACTCCTGATTTGAATCCTATCCTATCTAACTGGACGATCGATCATTCAACATGTCATGGCTAGGGCAAACACACCACCTCAACACAAGAGTACCCCAAGGCTTGGTTCTGGGGCCCCTCATCTTTGCCTTGTATGCAACATCATGAGGCCCAGTCATACACTCGCATGGCTTCTCCTTCCACTGCTATGCAAATGATACCTAGCTATATCCTTTTCTTCATGGATGAAAGATAACCATCTCCAACAAAACCTCTCCAAAACTGAACTGTTGGCCCTCCCAGCCAAGAAAGCATATCACAGCATCAGACTGACTCCCTATCTATTCGTCCCACCAACAGGAACTATTCAAGTTCACAAGACAAGTCATTTATGCTGATCAAAAGAGTAGCACCATGGCTTAAGCTTGTTCAGTGAATTGGAAGAACATGAAAAAGAAATAATCATTCATCCATTTTGAAGATAACTTATGCCAACACTGCCTCCGTGCCAACTACTAGGCATATCTAGTACATTACGCCATCCTTTCCTGAAGCACCATCCCATGTCAATCAGCCACAGACGGAATGGTTGAATTGGATGGTGTCACAATCCAAATCAGGGCACAACCCAGGAGACACAGGAGACAAGGAGGCACAGGACTAGGAACTAAAGACAGGAAGCAACGATGATGTCAAAATCATAATTCTTAGGCTCAATTTGCCTCAGAGAAAGAGTAAGAGTACTTTATTTTGTCTTTCGGGAAGGAAATTCTTTCTCTGCATTTGACCCATCCGGGGGGTATACACATACATGCATACAGACACACACAGTTGTTGGGAAGGGTGCGTACACCCACACACGGAGCAGTGGGCAGCTGTTAGTACAGCGCCCGGGGAGCAGTTTGGGGGTTTCCATCCGTGGTTTCCAGACATGGGGAGGCGCTGCACATTCACTCCCCCACCCTCCTCTTTGCACCGGCCGGGAGTCAAACCGGCCACCCTTTGGTCCCCAGTCCAACTCCCTGACCGGCACTCCACGGATGCCCCCAGAAAGAGTCTTCATGCATCATTCTAGGTGCTTTGGTTAAAAGAAAAATTATACAGACCAAGCACATAAATTAAGGAAACTTGACTTTAGCACATATCTCCCCTTTAATCAAACCAATCAGTAAAGTGTTTTATATCATTTTCATCGTTGCTTCGTCTCCTTTACAATGAGGTATAGCTTGTAAGCATCGGGTAACCATGGAATGAGCAACACAGCCAAATGTGTGAGTAGTGCCAACCAAAAATGTGCCAAAATGGCCACTAATGGTGTTCTGCTGCTAGTCATCTTGTTTTGAGCTTCAATGCTGCCTGGTGACTGCCAGTCAGTGGTGTGCCTAAATTAGCACCTGAGCATGGGTTCTGCAAATGTTGTGTTTGTGGTTTCTCTAAGCAGCAACACTGGTGGAAAGATGCCATGTTTTTTCCTTCAGGATAGGGCCTGTGCAATAGGTCAACTCGAGGTTGGTGTCCCAGCATATAGAGTGGTGTAGACCACACCTCAAGAAGACCAGTTTCTCACTTTTGCTGCACTAAGGAACCGTAGGTTTCCTGCCAGACACTTACAAGATTTGCTCAACTAAACTGTATGTAGCGCCCCCAAGGTTCACCTCCCTAATAACGGAGTGCGCTCCCGAGTTCTTTGTATAAAACTACTAACTGTATCCTATGGTTAATTAATGCACTAATTCACTGTTTCCATTTACCTCTATACAAATACCTTCAATAGCAATTTACTCATAACTTTAAGCTAAATGTCAATATCAAACAGTCAATAACCACAGAAAGTAATTACCAAAATAGCAATTATTTACTGAATAGAAAAGTATTTAAAATAAAAAGGATTCACTTTCAAGTGAATGACTCACATGTACATTACCCACACTTCAATAATCAATAATAACACAAATACACTTTTCAAAGCTAATGGGCCCAAATGAAAATACACCTAGCCGGCAATAAACCCAGATAGCAAATACCCCAAAACACAGTTCTCCCCGTTGCAGGCCTGTTTCGCTGCTTGGGTGCGGTGTAGCCTTAAACAAATGGCTCCTTCACCACAAGGGCAAAAAATAAACAAAAGGTACCTTTACTGACTCGTCAGCCACGCGCGTGATCAGCAGGCAGACACATGTAGATCCAGTCAACGCTATCAGTCCACTCTCCGGCAACACGGCTTGGCTCCGGCGATGTCCTCGCACACATATGCACTCTCCGTCGTCTCACAGTTCGAATGAGCCTCACTGGTTCAGCTGGCAGGTCGCTAGCTTCTAGCAAAGTCTACTGAAAAGTTACCGTGCAGGCAACTCACGTGCGACACGAAGTTTCACTTTGCCTCGAGTTAAATAGTCCATTTAACAAGCACAAACTATCACCATTTAAGCTACTATTAGTCTTCTTACTGAATACTTTCACTTAGCTGATAATAGACGTCGAATTCATCTTCTATGAATCAGATTTAGCTACTAAACACTTAGCAAACATCAAGCGTGACTTGTTCCAACATGTCCATCTCTCATCTGCTCACGTTCATCTCTCGTGAATTCTAGCAATTCACTTCCTTTTCCTTTGACCTTGCTTGTGATTGGCTTAACAGTAAAAGATACAGAAAATAAATATATTCAAAACATTAATACAGGCTTCTTAACCTACATTTCTCAGGTATAATTAAAGCATTGTAGCAAACATTTATCACAGTAAATTCTTAACATTATACATTACTTTTTAAAGTAAACAGGCAAGTTACCCAAAATGCATTTTCCACTTAGACAGGAAACAAACCCAAAATGACCTCATTGCTGGCCAATGAATTTTAACCCTTTCTTAACTTCTTATACTATTTATCCTCATGGACTTAATTACCTTTTAAACTATTTTAACTATGACACTATTTATTCAGGTAGACTTTTAAATTCTTTAATATTTATTTCCACTGGGTTACACCCTCCCCCGTTTGAATGTCTGTGTGTCCTCACCAGACACTAAACCCTAACTAAGGAGTCTTACGGGTGTAAGCACTAAAAAGTCTAATGCTTTGCAATCTTAATGACTATACCCCTGTGCACAATGGTCAGAGGCTGATCTTTGGATCTACCAGGCTCATCGTAGGTGAGTCTAATAGTCGGCTTCACAGTTCTCTTGGGTCTCGGCTCAGACCTAGTCTTCGCATCATCATTCTGGACCTCATCTTCATCGTCGTGGTCAGACTCAGCTTCACTGATCTCTTCAGGCGCTTCATCTCCACTACACTCCTCATCCCTCTCATCCTCATGGTCGGGTTCAGAGTCTATATCCTCACGCTCAGATTCTTCATCCTCACGATTGGAGTCTTGGTTATTCTCATCATCAGGTGCAGCTTCAGGTTCATGATCTTGATCTGTTTCAGGGTCATGCTCTACTGAAGTGTTGCAGTCCTCTACTCCATGAGTTAAAGATAAGCAATCTTCTACATCAACTGCTGGCCTGGCGGCTTTAGTCACTCTCTGCAAAAACTCTCTCCAGGTGGTTGAGTCACGCTGAGGAACATAATAGCCCCAGTCAGAGGATGAATCAGACAACTCTTCCAACTCTTGAGTCTCTGGTATCAAATCCTTGGATCGCGTGTTTACTCTGGTTCTTGGCTTAACAGGTGGATCTTCAACCTGTTTGGCTGTCGGCATCCTCACAAGCTGTCCAATCGGTAGAAGATGGTCCCTATGGATGGTCTTTGTTCCTGGACTTCCATCCTCACGTTTGATCTTGAACACAGGCAGGTTGGGCATCTTTCCCACTATGACGTAGGGATTTTGATTCCACTTGCTCTCCAGCTTGTGCTTGCCTCTCAGTCCTAAGTTCCTGAGCAAAACTCTGTCGCCAATCTCCAAAGACTGAAATGTTACTTTCTGGTCATACAACCTCTTGTTTCTCTGATGTCTTTTGTCTGCAGCTTCAGAAGCTAGCTTGAAGGCCTCTTTTAGGTCTTCTTTCAACTTAGAGACATATCGGGTGTGGCACACATCCTCTATGCCATCTGGTGACGTTCCAAAACACAAGTCTACAGGAAGTCTCGCCTCTCTGCCGAACATTAGGTGGTAGGGCGAATACCCTGTAGCATCACACTTCGTACTATTGTATGCGTGGACCAGGTAAGGTATGTGTTGACTCCAACTTCGCTTTTTCTCTCGTCCTAAGGTACTTAGCATGGAGATAAGAGTTCGATTGAATCGTTCCGGCTGCGGGTCTCCTTGTGGATGATACGGAGTCGTCCGTGACTTGCGTATACCCATCAAAGTCAACAGCTCTCGAATCAAGCGGCTCTCGAAATCTCTTCCTTGATCAGAATGGATTCTGGAAGGCAATCCATAATGTACAAAGTATTTCTCCATCAGGACCTTTGCCACAACATGAGCTTTCTGGCTTTTTGTTGGGAAAGCCTGCGCGTATCTTGTAAAATGATCTGTGACTACTAAAACATTGCTAATGCCTCTAGAGTCAGGCTCCATGGAAAGGAAGTCCATGCACACTAGGTCCATAGGCCCTTGGCTTCGAATCTGGTGCAATGGAGCTGCTCTCTGGACAGGTGTCTTGTGTGCGACACACTCTCCACAATTTCTGATGTACTCTTCCACGTCTCCGGACATTCTAGGCCAAAAGAAACGACTTCGGAGCAGGTCAAGGGTTCTCTCTTGTCCAAGGTGTCCTAGGTCATCATGCATGGCTTGCATAACCATCTCTCGGAACTCCCTCGGTAAGACGAGTTGACCGACCACTTCTCCGGAGGATCGTTTGCTATACCGGTACAACAGCCCATCTTTCATGGATAGCTTCCCAGCTTCTCTTTTCAGTCTCGACAGCTCTTGATTGATGTTCCCATTTTCCGGCCAACGTCCATGCTTTAGGGCTTGGACGGCTGGTCCAATGGCCTCATCGTCGTCTTGAGCTTTCTTTAGATTCTGTTTAGACATGAGTTCCAAAGACTTCAATTCCATGTGCGATGGAAAGGCATACATGTCAGGGACACAGTAAGGAGATGCACCGAGCTGAGCAACATACGCTGGTGAGCTGTTAGGCAACGCTGAAGCACAGACTTTCTGGCAGATTGTCTTCACTCCAGACTGCGGTATGGTTACCCAGGCATCTTCTTCCTCTTTCTCTGGCATGATTCGCGACAACAGGTCGGCATCAATATTCTGTCGGCCTGGACGGTACTGGACATCAAACTCATACGTCGATAAGGCAGCAAGCCAGCGATGCCCCACCGCGTTGAGCTTGGCTGAAGACAGCACGTACGTAAGTGGATTATTATCCGTGCGTACGGTGAATCTGGCCCCATACAAGTACTCATGAAACTTGTCAACCACCGCCCATTTGAATGACAAGAATTCAAGCTGGTGTATAGGGTAGTTTCTTTCCGATGAGCTTAGCTTTCGACTCGCAAAAGCGACTGGTCTCAAGCCCTCAGGGTGCTCTTGGTATAATACAGCTCCTAGACCCCTCAGGCTTGCGTCGACATGCAGAATGTACGGCTTTTGAGGATTGGCAAACGCCAGGACAGGTGCATGCGTCAAACAGTGGATTATCTTATGAAATGCATCCGTGCAGGACTCATCCCATCTTTCTCCAAAAGGTTCTGACTCTTTTAGATAGACTTTCTTCACATCAGGAGCTTGTTTCTTACTCTTCTGAGTTGGAGCATAGCCCTTGGTGAGCTCAGTCAACGGCCTGACAATCGCTGAATAGTTCTGAATGAATCTTCGGTAATAGCCGCAGAATCCAAGAAAGGATTGCAGCGTCTTCAGGTTTGTCGGCCTCGGCCATGAAGCGACAGCCTCAATTTTGTCTGGATCTGGGGCGACACCTTCTGCAGACACTATGTGCCCCAGGTACTTGACCCTAGGCAAACAGATCTGACACTTGTCCACAGAAAGTTTCAACCCGACCTCCCCAAGACGATCTAGGACCTTGAGCAGTCTTTCCTCGTGTTCTTCAAGAGTTTTTCCAAATACAATCAGGTCGTCAAGGTACACTAGCACTTGTAAGAGGTTCATGTCTCCAACAGCCTTCTCCATTAACCTCTGAAAGGTCGCGGGAGCGCCAGTTATGCCTTGTGGCATTCGTTCAAACTGAAAGAATCCTAGTGGGCAAATAAATGCCGTTTTCTCTTTGTCTTCTTCAGACATGGCAATCTGGTAGTAACCAGAACGCAAGTCCAGAACAGAAAACCACTGACTTCCTGTCAGGGCATTCAGTGCGTCTTCAATGCATGGTGTCGTATACTGGTCAGGTATAGTTCGGCTGTTTAACAGTCTGTAGTCTATGCACATGGGTGGATGACAAATAAGCCTGAAAAAAGGATTTTTAAAAAACTTCAAATATCATCCCTAAAAAGTGTTTATATGTGTTGCTGTGAGTCTAAACTTAACCAATACGTAAATATTTTTTACATTTTTTAATTAAAATAAGTATTTATATATGAATTTGTCAAGGTAGTGCCTAAAACTGTCATATGGTGTGACATTAAAACAATCTGATATAAAATAAAAATTAGATATTTTTTTCTTCTTTAAATTACGTCAATGTACTTATTAATCATGTTTGCTTTGATATGCAACATTTGCTTGGGAGTATTTAGGATAAAAACTTAACATTTGACAAGTTATTATGTCAAGGAGGAGAATGGTCTGAACTCTAACCAGATATTTTAGCGTATTTCTGACATTCTTTGTCAAAAGTTGCTCAAAATTCTTGAGATTCTTGCAGATGTCATTTCCTGTCTACACTATTGATTTTGTCATGATTTGTCAGTTAGAAAGTCCTGTTTTATGACGTTTTCTATGATTATTTGACGTCACACCAAATGACATAGTGTCACGCCATATGATGAAATGCACCAAATCACAATGTATCAGCGCAAAAAAAGGTATTTCATGAAAATAAAATCATTAACAATGAATTTTGAAGTCCACTGAAAAGAACTTTAGGGATAACATCTATTTTTTAACTGCATATTACATGTGAAACATGGTGACATGGGGGAAAAATGGGAAAGGGAAATATAAATTGTACAGATCCTATTTTGCTAAATTCTTATCACAGATTTAATATATTTCATATATGATTTTTAAATTTAATTTGTGTTTTTACATATATTTCAATATAAAAATGCAGTTTGGTCATAGAGTGTGACAGAAATGTCATATAGTGTGACTGTACATTTTCAATGTCCCAATGTAATAACAATGTAATAACAATGTCACTCCATATGACATAGTGTCACTCCATATGACATTTTGACAGTTTATCTAATTTATTAGACAACTAAATACAGCTAGATATTATTTAGCATGCAACTGACCACATGGCAGCAATGCTTTCTAAGAATTCATAAAGAAGATTTGTGAAAAATAACAATTTTTATTGCAAATGATGTCACACCATAAGACACAATTTTTTGGCCACTATTGATGATGTCGGATATGGAGCTTTTTATATAAAAATCTAAAAGGCAGGCCTGACCTCCTGACCATGGCAATCACTCCTGACATGCTATTGTAACTTCCTGATTAAGCAGGGTCCGTGTCATGGCAATGATGTCCAAATTAATGCCCGTTGAAAATATAAAATATAGTGTCACACCATATGACGTCCATTGTAGGGACAAATATATATTTGATTAGAACTTAGTTGGACGTTATGCATGGGCATCGAAACTTTCTGTGGTTATAGAAAACATCCACTTATTTTATTTGCCTGGTAACATTTTTAAGTATTTATACTTTATATGGATATACATTCTAATTAGGAAAATCACACGCATAGTGGACAGTCACACCATATGACATTTTTTATATTTGGATAGTTGTTTTATGTCAAAATTGAAATACAACACCAACAATTTTAGTATGCAGGAAGTTGATCCTATCAGACCAACAACATTTCCATATCAATTCTTAACAATTACCATTTTTTATACGTGTGTGACAAAAGGACAGTCTGAATTTTGCTATCCGTCATCTACCCACATCCTAATAGAGCCATTTTTCTTTCTAACGACCACTATTGGAGATGCATAGGGGCTTCTTGACTCAGTAATGATCCCAGCCTGCAGCAATTCTTGCAAATGCTTTCTGACATCTTCAATATCGGCAGGAGCTAGTCGGCGTGACCGCTCACGAAAAGGCCTCGGATCAGAGAGTCTGATTCTGTGCTCTACGCCTTTCGCTAATCCCACGTCCCACTCGTGCATTGAGAACACATGAGACTTCTGAGCTAGTTTTTGTCTTAGACGGTTCTTCCACTGTTCAGAGAGTGGCGTGTCTCCGAAGTTGATCATGCTTGCATCAAACTCAGCAGAAGCAGTCTCTTTAGGTGGAATAGTCGTAACTGAATCAACGTGATACATGCATCCAATCACTGTTCCCACAGGTATGGAAGTTTCTCGCGTGTCTTCATTCTTGACTAACACTCTAAAGCTGTTTACATCCAAAGCACCACTGGGCACAACCATGGGATGGAGGAATACACCAGCAGGTAAGGCAGTTTTCGGTGACGTATCAATCATCAGTATCTCTTTTTCAACAGGTTTCATCAACTCAACCTTGCACACAACCTGGGTGGCACCATCGGGTGGTATGTTCAAAGGACCTGGGCCCAACCATCGGACACGACCAACCTCATCTTCAGGAACAGGGACATCAACATTCTTGAGTGCTGGTTCATCTTCCTTCACACAAACACGAAGGCCTAGTGTTTGCTCGATATCCACACCATTGTCTTGACACTGCTTCACCAAGCGTCTGACATGGTTAGCATTGGTGCCTATAATGACCGATGTCGGATCTTCAGCTCTGGGACTTGGGCATATGAGAGCCAGGACAGTCACAGTCTGACTGCTTCCTAACACCTCAGCTGGATACTCGATGTCCACGACCACATATCCACGATATGGATAGCTAACACCAGTTTCACTCAATCCCCAGAGTGACAGACCAGACACAGGCTGAATGGGGACATCAGACAAGTGTTTCAGGTACCAGGGCTCAAAAATGATCGTCACCTGCGAGCCACTATCCAACAAAGCAGTGCAGGGTTGCCCATTAATCTTCAATGGCACTAAACTGGGCGGACCAACCAAACCATCTGGAATGCAGGTGTTTTCTGGCACATCAGCAGCACTGGTCTTCACATCACTGTTCACTACAGTAGCTGTGGCAGCACTAGACGGTTGGTTGTTCTTTGACAGTTTCAAAGCTTGGATAAGTCTCTTGATAACTTTAGCTTGGTTTTCTTGGTTTTGGCACTTAACTGCAAAATGCCCGTTCTCCCCACAGCGATAACAGAAATACTCATCAGAGCTTTTAGCTACCCTCTGTGGAGAGCTTATAACTGGTTTTAACGTGTTTACAGCTGAAACAGTGGCTGGAGGTTCAGGCGCTTTCTGTGTGACTTTTTGTTGCAGGCGCTTGACCTCTTGCTTCAACACTGTTAGCTCACTGTCAGCACAGCGTTCACTTGACACTGTATTAGGGGGAGTTTTCTCAGTGCTAGCCAGCGTGACTGGTGCTGGGTTAGACACTGCAGCTGCAACTAAAGACTTGAGTTCTTTTATCTCAGATTTCAAGCTCTGTAGTTCAGACACTCTAACATCACTATCCTGCTTTACATATGCACTCTGCACAACAGGAGTTATCTTCTTTCTTGAAGCTTCATATTCCTCTTCCTCGCGTATCTCCTTTAACAGTTCGAGAAAGCTTGGCGGAATCAATTTTCTCTCTCTCAGACGAAGATTAACTAACATCAAATCAGAAGACACTGCACCACGCAATAACTGCTCTAGTCTGGCTTTGTCAGCACAAACAGGAGAGAGACCACCTCTCTGAATCACCTTGTTCAACGACTGGTCTAGACGTCTAAGGAAGTCAGAAAGCTTCTCACCGGTCTGTTGCTGCAACAAACGAAATGCAAAGTACAAATCATCTCCTGACTCTGCAGTCCCAAAAGCATGTTCTAGTGCCTCTAAGCAATTTTCAGCTGTCAAATCAGGATCACTGACTCTTGCGGCTTTGATAATCTCCAGCGCCGGACCTCTAAGACTCTCCATCAGTCTTCGCCTTTTCTCTTTGGGGGAACAGTCGCACTCTTCCACCATGAGCTTTGCTTGTCCCAGCCAGTGGTCGAACTGTTCTTCTCCCGCTGGGGTAGGCAACGACCCAGAGAAAAATCGTAGGCGGCGATAACTGTTGTCACTCGAAGGCTTTGACGTCTTATGAAGAAAATCACTCATAGCCTGCAGGATTGAATCGGTCGAGCTCGCAGCAGCCTCTTCAGCAGGAAACAGCGTACGCAGATCATCTACCGTCTTACCTTCAGCTTGCAGCAGTCCAGCTAACTTCTGACTAAAATCTTGGGCATCAGCATATGGAGCTGTATCGGCTATGACAACAGACCATGGGCCTCCACCTTCGATAGGAGAAACTCTGGAAGGAACTCTCTCTCTTCTTACAGCTTCTTTACATTCACACAGGACAAGGTAGCTGTTGTGACGCGCACTGAAAGTTCGGCCTCTGACGCGCACACGTCCTAGACTCTTCACTGTCTGCATCGTCTCTTCAATCGCACTGATGTCAACTTCATCGGGAACAAGCAACATGACGGCATGATCCTCAGATACAGCCTCGCCACGGCACCAACCCTTTAACTCTGTTATTAACTCTGAGTGGCTATTAGAATTCTCCATCTTTACTTAGCAGTGAACTCTAATCAATAGGAACTACTTTCAATTAACAATTAGCAAAAAAAATGCTAAAAATAGCAAAAAATCTCTTAATACTAAGTTATTACTATGTAATTACACTACTCAATTAGCATAATTAGCCACACTAATTAACAGGATCCCGGACGAGCCCCCACTTTATGTAGCGCCCCCTAGGTTCACCTCCCTAATAACGGAGTGCGCTCCCGAGTTCTTTGTATAAAACTACTAACTGTATCCTATGGTTAATTAATGCACTAATTCACTGTTACCATTTACCTCTATACAAATACCTTCAATAGCAATTCACTCATAACTTTAAGCTAAATGTCAATATCAAACAGTCAATAACCACAAAAAGTAATTACCAAAATAGCAATTATTTACTGAATAGAAAAAGTATTTAAAATAAAAAGGATTCACTTTCAAGTGAATGACTCACATGTACATTACCCACAGTTCAATAATCAATAATAACACAAAATACACTTTTCAAAGCTAATGGGCCCAAATGAAAATACACCTAGCCGGCAATAAACCCAGATAGCAAATACCCCAAAACACAGTTCTCCCCGTTGCAGGCCTGATTCGCTGCTTGGGTGCGGTGTAGCCTTAAACAAATGGCTCCTTCACCACAAGGGCAAAAAATAAACAAAAGGTACCTTTACTGACTCGTCAGCCACACGCGTGATCAGCAGGCAGACACATGTAGATCCAGTCAACGCTATCAGTCCACTCTCCGGCAACACGGCTTGGCTCCGGCGATGTCCTCGCACACATATGCACTCTCCGTCGTCTCACAGTTCGAATGAGCCTCACTGGTTCAGCTGGCAGGTCGCTAGCTTCTAGCAAAGTCCATTGAAAAGTTACCGTGCAGGCAACTCACGTGCGACACGAAGTTTCACTTTGCCTCGAGTTAAATAGTCCATTTAACAAGCACAAACTATCACCATTTAAGCTACTATTAGTCTTCTTACTGAATACTTTCACTTAGCTGATAATAGACGTCGAATTCATCTTCCATGAATCAGATTTAGCTACTAAACACTTAGCAAACATCAAGCGTGACTTGTTCCAACATGTCCATCTCTCATCTGC